>JAWMAG010000039.1:4227500-4265000 GCA_037013455.1 Ceratitis rosa
AAAAATATTTATTAAAAGAGCTACAAAAACAATGACAAGTGTTGAAATTATAGCAAATTGACAGCAATTAATTTTAGTTGAAGAAGTATGTATGTAAGTGTGTAGCTGCAAGTAATGACTTCAGAATATTAAAATCCCGAAAATTCAGGGCGAAGATTTCGGTACTGTATTATGATGAGCCGTTACTTTAGCATAAGGAAACTATAATCCGAAACTCTAAATATATCTATATACTATTGCAAAGAATATCAAAAAAAAAAATAATAATAAAAAAAGAATAAAAATAATCAGCACACGACCAAAGCAAAAGTGCATTGCGAGCATTTAAATAAATTCTACCATTTGCAAATTACGCTTGTCAAATTGAAAAAGATATATAGAATTTTACAAAAATCAATTCATTTTATTTAATTTAATTTTATTTGTCATTGTGTTAAGACTGATTTACACGCAACGTTTCGTATTCTTACAATATTACTTAGTATTTCCAAATCCTCTGATAGTAAAAAAAATAATAATTTGCTTAAATCAAAATAATTACATTTAAACGCATTTACACATTATTACTCAGTTGTCATATCGGAAATCAAAACCAGTTTATCGTATAAAACAAACTTAAGCTTCTACAACGAAATAAAAGACCAAAGAGAAAACTAATATTTAACTTTGCTTGAATTTCTTTCTAAATATTCTTGTGCTTTGTTTAATTCAATTGCATGACGAAAAATTCCACAAGTATCATGTGAGTTTACAGTAAACTTTTCGCATACAGTTACAGCAAGGAAAGTAAAACTTTTCATAAAACAATTGCTAAACTTTCGAGTAAAAATAAAAATCCCTGTCCGCAGTCATGTCCGAGTTGTAGTTGCAGTAAAATGAAATTAAATGCCAGAAACCAGGCGAAAGGAAGAACTTTTTCTTCGCACGCTGAGCTGTCTTTACACAAATACCCCTAAGCTTATGCAAGTTGTTGGCATATAAAAATGTTTACTTTTATTGTATTTGTATGCATTATGTGTGTGTGTGTGTCATGGGAACTTATACAATATAAATACTTAAGAAAATATTGACTAATGTAAAAAAGTTATACGAGGAAAGGAGCAAATTACAACATAAGGAAGGTTGTAAAACAAATGACAAATAACATAAAAATAACAAAAAAAACTTAATATCCAGAAACGTTAAAATAAAATAATATAAAATACAATAAAATATAATAACCTAAAATAAATTAGAATAGAATAAAATAAAGTAAATTTAAATATAACAAAATAAAATAAAATATAAAATTATTAAAATATAATAAAAGAATTAAATCAAATATAAAAAAGTAAAATTAAATCAAACATAATGAAATAAAATGAAATAAAAAAAAAATTAAAATATAAAATTAAATTATATAATATAAAATAAAATAAAAAATTAAATAAAATAAAATATAAAATATATTAAAGTAAAATAAAATTAAAATTGAAGAATTAAAATAAAATTAAATTAAATTAAATATAAAATTATTAAAATATAATAAAATTAAATATAAAAAGCATTATTAAACAAAAATAAAATATAATGAAAAAAAAATAAAATGAAATTAAAATATAAAATTAAATTAATTAATATAAAATAAAATTAAATAAAATAAAATATAATAAAAAGAATTAAAATAAAACAAAATAAATTTAGAAGTGTTAAAATAAAATTAAATAAAATAAAATATAAAATTACTAAAATATAATGAAAAAATAAATTAAAATATAAAAAGCAAAATTAAACCAAAATAAAATATAATGAAATAAAATAAATTAAAAAAATAGAATATAAAATTATATTTTTCAATATAAAATAAGATAAAAAAATTAAATTAAATTAAATGTAATAAAATGAATTAAAATAAAATAAGAAAATAAATTAAAATAAAATTAATTAAAACTAAATTAAATTAAATAATATAAAATAAAGTAAAATAAAAAAGTTAAATTTAAAAAAATAAAATAAAATAAATTTAAATAAAAATATAAAATAAAATAATATGAACTAAAATAAAAAAAAAATAAAAATAAAAATAAAAATAAAATATAATAATAAAATTGAATTAAATAATATAGAATAAAAATAAATGAAGTAATCCAATATAAAAAACTAAACTAAAACAAAATATCATGACATAAAATTAAATAAAAATATTAAATTAAATTAAAAAAAAAACAATATAATACAAAAGACATTAAATTAAAACAAAATTACATAGAATAAATTTTAGCAAATGGAGCTAAATAATACCAAATGAAGTAAGGTAAATAAAACAAAAACAAGTAAAATACTATTTAAATAAAATAAGTAAAGTGAAATAAAATACAACTAAATTAAATTATTTAAAATAAAATAAAATAAAAAATGTATAAATAAAAATAAAAAAGTAATAATAAAATTTACTAAAATTTAGTATAGAAAAATAAAACAATAGAAAATAGAAATAATCTGATTACCTCATATAGATGCGAGTATATGCACATATTTTAGCAATTTTTCTAAATTTTCTCAACTTCTTAGTGCTTTTTTCCCCTCATTTAAACAATTTTGCGTTATATGAAAATTGGTATAGATGGCAATCCTAGTCAAAAATATATTGAATTTATTGAATTTATTAACTTTTCTCTTAAACAGCGGACTCTAATAAAGAATATTTTCAATCAAAAGATTTCTTCAAAATTTAATATTTTTTAAATATTTTCGTTGCACACAAAGTAATATATATATTTTTTTTTTTTAATTTTTAAATATTTTATGTAAATTGAACACCATATACTTGCACATGTAATCATGTATGTATGTATTTAACTACCATACCTTAGCCGTGCCACATAAGTACACTTAAGTGCAAATAATGCACCAGCCATGAGCCGAAAGCCAAGGGAAGAAGCGTTAAAATTTCAACTCTTTTACTATTTTCCCGTTTCACAATTTCCCGTCTGAATATTCAAGCTTTGTTGTTGTATTTTTAAACTGTGCCACACAACACAAAATACCTTACCATCAACGCGCAGATAACTTACGAAAGTCACATACTTTATGTCACCAAAAACATAAACAAAAAATAAATAAAAAAATGAACGCAAAAAAAAAATATTCAAATAAAAACTTATGCGGTGAAAAGTTGAAAGAAAATAATAAAGAATAAGAAAAACGTCGAAAAAGAAAATGAAAACTAAAAAAAAAATATGTAAGCAAACGCTAAATAAGCAACAATGTATGTCAGCACAGCAAAACAGGTGAATGCATATACGATTGCGTGTATGTGTGTGTGTGTGTTTTTTTCGTGCAAGGAAGAACTACAGATTGCAGTTTGCCGCGGAGAAAAAAACCCAGCAAAATCATTTTAAGCGCATATTGGAAAATTGGAATTGTGAATACAATACAAAAGGTAGAAAAAACGATTATGTGCGCACACACACACACACAAACAAGCTCGTAATCGTATGTGTGTGGCAAGTTGCCCCAAACGTAAGTAGTGGCAAAGTACTAAAGTGGCATTGAAGAGGCTATAAATTATGCATCGATGGCAAAAGTTATATGCATTCCTTATACACACATACATACACATGTGCGAATATATGTGAGTGTGGGTGTATGTAAAATCGCTTAAAGAAACAATGTTGCAAATGGGAGCGCAAAACATCATGCTGGCTTTTATACGGATACTTGCTTTGCGAGCGTTGTTTAGCTGTGCTTCGGCTGTAAAACGGCGCTTAACTCGAAGTGGCTGCAAAAGTTCAGTGAGCACATACAAATATGCAAATGTTTTTATAGTGTTGTAGTTTGTTCTATTTTTTTTATTTATTTCGTTTTTTTTTTTTTTTTTTGAGTAAAAGTTAAAAAGTAGCAAATTTATGACTATAAACAAGTTATTTTCGCGGAATTTTTTTACAAAAAATTGATTTGAGAATTTTTTTCAATTGTTTAACATATCTCTACACTGTTTATTTGGCAAATATTTCGTTACAATGAAATGGCAATTTTCATACTGTTTATTATTATTTATTATTTGTGAAGATATTACTAGGAAATATTAAAAAAAAATGAACCAAAACTTTATATTTGCATAAATAGATAAACAAGAAATTAAAAAAAAAAAATTATAAAAAAAATTTATAAAAAAAACTTAAGTTAAAAAATTGTAATTTCGTGGTTAAAAAATGTTAAGACTGAAAAATTCAAGACTCTAAAATTTCTGAACTATCACAAATTATTTCCAGTGTGAATCTTGGGAAATCTCTCTTAGTAGAAACACCCCACAGACGGGAATTCACTCTCCCTGCCTCTCTTTAATGTCTCACAGTCAACACGCGGCTTTCGCCAGCTAACAAACACGCATTGGGATGCATTGGAGTATAGTGACTCGAAAACACCTCCAGCTCCTAAGCGATCTGCTCCAAAATACCCTTTACAGTAACTAAGTAAGTAACTAGTGCAATGAGTGCGGTGTGACTGTAAATTCTGGCACTCTTCACTAGAATGCACAAGCCATCTTCTCTTAAATCCCCAAAAGAATCGAAATTGTTCTTTCTACTGAGGCATAAACTTAATAATCTCAAATAAACTCTCGACTATATGTGGAAGGTCCGTGGTTTGGACCCATGGTCGTGTTCGTGTCTGAAACAAATTCAGCGTAAATTGATTTTTCTATTATTTCAAAATAAAAAACTCCAATTTTTATGTAAAGTTCCCTACTCACCTTATAAGCTGCTATTTTTGGCCGGAATTATTAAATTGAAGATTTTAGCAAAAATATAGATATGGTATCTCCATCTAAATCGGTTAAAACGAAGTTTGACATTAATTAAGCGCAGTGTTAACAATTCAGCAGTATTTTGAATTTTATTCAGCGGATGCTGATTTGATTCAGCGGCAATTAAGCTATGTTCAAGGCGACAAAATGTGATTCAGCAGCAATTCAGCTGTATTAGCTTCAGTTCGAAGCCATTCAGCGCTTTCCAACCCAACACTACGCGTTGTACAACGTTATTCAGCACATTAGCTAATTTGTTTTACAGTAATTTGCTATAAATTTTCAAATTCTAATCACAATTTTTATTACCAAACTGCTTAAACTACAATTCAGCAACGTATTTTAGGGTTAAATAGGGCAATGTTGTAATATTTTCTAATTCCGCGCGGTTTCCATGTTTTTCGCAACACTATTTAGCAATTCAGCGATATTTGTGCACATTAAACAACTTAATGAAAAAGAAAATCAATAGTAACTAAATGGAGTCTTCAATTCACGCTTTCTTTTCTTAGATTAGATTAGATTTCTTCTTCCATTATGTTTACTATGTGCTTATATGTACTGCTTACATATGTATATGTATACGTAATCTATTGTAGATGCATAAAAGCACATTTATATGCCAAGTGAGTGTTACACATTTGACCGGAATAAGTGCAAGATATACACGTATACATATGTACATCCCGCACTCCAATTTCATGTAATCACTATGGCATTAATAGCTTATTGTTGTTGTATTGGTCATATTAACAATCTCATTACAAACTGGTAACCACTGCGTATAGTTATGTGATAATGCGCCTAAAAGCCGGCAACATTTACTTAATGGCGTAGTGAAAAGCTTACAGCAGCAACAGTGGTTATATGCATGCATACGTACACGTATGTATATAGGTATGCACGACTAAACCTGATCACATACCATATGCTATAATTACAAAAGTATTCAATCAAATATTATTTTTTATTTACTTTAATTTAACTTCTGCCTCAAGCAAACTCCCGCAACAAAATTTTTTATTTATAAGACAACGCCGAAAAGTAGGCTTCGCTATAAAAAAAACTACTCACCGAACAACAAATTACAAGGGTGAAATGATAAACAAAGAATATCACAAAAGGAGCGAAAAAATGTGCCAAAAACATTCACAGGTTCGAGACTCTTCGAAAGTATTGACCTTTTCACGTCATTTTTGTACTTTGGCCTTTTGTTTCTTGAAAACTTCTAAGTTGCATGACATTTTAATAGCATACATATTTAACGTTCGCCTAACACGCGCTTCCCCCAAATAAAAAATTTAAGGAGTTAACCAGGCACACAAATTACGGGGAAATTAAGTAAGAAACAAACAACAAACGGGAGGAAAGAAAGATATAAAAAAGCTCGAAAGCAAAAATGAAAATTTGTAAAAATAGACATCTAACTCTGGGGTAAAGTGTTGAAGCAGCGTGAAAATTGCTGTGCAAGCGACACCGTTTAAAAGTTTTTGAGATGAACTTTCTGTTAAGTAATCTGATATGGACGAAGTACTGGAATGTTTAAAGGTCAAAAAGCAAACAAGTAAGTTTACAACAAAAAAAAGGCAATGAAATTAAAGGAAATAAAATAAAAAAAAAACAATTAAATTAAATTAAATAAAAGAAAATAAAATAATAGAAAATAAAAAAATTAAACAAAGTGAAAAAATAAATAAAATAAAGAAAGCTAAATAAAAGTAAATTAATTTTATAGTACAAACAATAAAATAAAATAAGATAAATGAAACAAAACAAAATAAAATAAATAAGAAAATTGAATAAAACATAACAAATATAAAGAAATTTAAATAAATAAAAATAATTGGAATAAAATAAAGTTAAAAAACATAAAAGAAGGTAAAATATAATAAAATAAAAATAAATGAAACTAAAATAAGATTTAACTAAACAAAATATAGAAATAAAATTAAAAAAATTATATTAAATAAAATATTAAAAAACAAAAAAATAAAAAAATATAATAAAATAAATAGAACTAATAAAGCAAAAAAAATTAAGATAAAATAGCATAAATAAGAAATAAAATAGGATGGCACAAGTTTTAAAATTATAGTAGGCTGAAAAAAAACCAAATAAAATTCAAAAAATTAGAATAAAATAAATAAAATAAAAATAAAATACAAAAAAATAAAATAAAAATAAAATACAAAAAATATAATAAAATAAGTTAAATTAAAAAAAATTAATAAAATCAAACAAAACAAAATATAATAATATTAAAATAAAAATACAAAAAAATTAGCTGAAACAACAAACAAAAACGTACAAAACAAACATTAAATAAAATGATAAAATAGAATAAATACAATAAACTAAAATAATCAAACTAAATTAAAGAAAATAAAATTTAAAAAATTAAAATCAAATTATATAAAATAAACTTAAAATAAATTATGTGAAATAAAAAAAATTTGGTCAAATAAAATAAAATAATCTGTTAAAATAAATTAAATAATTTTAAATTAAATTTAATAAAACTAGACAAGAAAATTACATTAAAGAAAATAGAAAAAAAATTATTGTAATAAAATTTTTCAAGATGATAAAATACACGTAGTCATAAGTAATTTTAGTTGGTAAATAATCAAAGTTTTTTTTATTTAATTTTCTTTTTTTCTTCTATTTTCCATTTGAACACAATGACCATTCCCAACGTTGCCATAAGGCACTTTCCATGTTCCAATACACTTCACATCAAGTAGGATGTAAAACCTCTTTTTGTAAGTAAAAATGACAGCTGCATGGCAACATGAATTTGATTTTTAGCCAATTTCTTTCTTTGCAAAACACGAAAAGAAATAGACGGAAACATGTACTGCAACTTTTAACACCTGAGATTCTTCCTATGAAAGCACGAATCAATGAAACAAAAAAACCTAACAAATAGTCCATGAGTGGAGAGAAGTGAAACGACAGCTGGAGAGCAAAACTGAAAAGAAATGAGCTGAACAGATGTGAAAGCCCAAAAAAGTAAATATATAATATACACATACATATTTTTATATGTATCGACAGGCTTTTAAGCGGCTTACAAGAGGTTGACGTTCATGATGCTTTCATAAGCACAACGCTCACCGATCCCCGCCTCTTAGATATTATTACATTTTTTATGAACTCAAAACCTGAGCATGTAATATTTATTTCTTCTCCTTGCAACAGGCGCCATACATATATACATACATACATACGTGTACATTCATGTTGCCTGTGGCATGTGTGCGTAAGCTCACAAATTTGGGAAATTTCAAGCAAAGAAAGGAAAAATATTGCGTCTCTTTGCTTTAATTTCCGCTAAGCAAGAACCTTATGCCTTATGGGCTTGGCTAAAAAAGAGAAGGTGCTGGAAGAGCAAAAGGAAATTGCGAATATCAAAAATCGAATTCACCGAATAAAAGGGAGAGGGCAAAAAAAAACACTAAAAAGGTATGGAATGAAAGCAAAGCAAAAAAAAAGAAATATTTTTTCTCAAAGCCCTAAAACTGAGAATTTATTGAATGTTCTCCTACGCGTGAAAGCCAAATAATGTTGTTTTCTTATATAAATAAATGTGATGGCATTATTTGTGGTAGAACAGACGATGGTAAAGATATTTATTTGATGGCATTAGAGGCATATTGAAGGCATATCAAAGCATTAAAGGTGTTAGAGCCATTCGTATTGCAGCTTAAGATAAATAAGGTACTTGAGAAGTCAATTTATGCGCCTACAAATACTTATATATAAATCAGTACCACCAAAAAATGATAAAATGCAAAAAATATATGTTATTTATATTTTAGTATAATCTTATTTCTTCTTATTCTGTTGGTAAACAAAAATTTGTATTTCACTAAATAAAAATCATAATTTCTTATCACACGAACCCTTCGTATACTCTTCTTAGCAAACACACACAATTTATAGCATACATTTATGCGCACTAAAGCTAAAACTTTGTGGTTATAATATAGCATATATTAGTTTCTTGCAATCGTAAAAAATTTATTTCCCTACTCATACTTTTATTGTGCAATTCATGTAAAGCAATTTCAATTTGTAAACAAAGAATTCATATTTTTTTCTTTTAGAGTTATGCACTTTTGAGTTTATAGCGGCTACTCTATCCGTTCCAAGCACATTTGTTGCATAACATTTCGACGTGCCGCCACTGCTTATCGCTTCAACTTGTCCAAAAGGCGCATTTAATCCACCCACCACTTGTCCAGAACATTCTAACTTCCCCTCCACTTGTACTTTGTTTGCGCGTGAAAATTACTTTACTTTGCAATGTGTAAAAATCATAAAATTTGAAAATTTATCCAACCAACACGTTTGTTTGTCTTTGTAACGCATAATCTACGCATGAGTTTTATGAAAATGCTTATTGTGTACTTGAATACATATGTATATGGCTAAATTGTAGCTTATCGGAGTTGTGCCTCAAAATTTATACGTTTATTATGTGAGATGACAACACACATAAATACGTACGTGTATGTACACACTCGTTTGTACGTACTTATTTTTACGAACACAATAAAGTGGTTTGTGGATTTTTATATGTAATATTTTTTCAATGTAATATATGCCTCACAAGCGTGTTTGCTATGAAAGTTTTAATTTTTTTAACGGCATATCATGTTTAGCAACATTTTGTGATTGGCCACATTTTGTGTTTAACAACATTTTGTGTTTAGAAACAATTTGTGTTTAGCAACGTTTTGTGTTTATCAACAATTTGTGTTTAGCAACAATTTGTGTTTAGCAATATGTTGTGTTTAGCAACATATTGTGTTCATCAACATTTTATGTTTAGCAACATTTTTTGTTTAGCAACAATTTGTGTTTAGCAACAATTTGTGTTCAGCAAAATTTTGTGTTTAGCAACATTTTATGTTTAGCAACATTTTGTGTTTAGCAACATTTTATGTTTAGCAACATTTTATGTTTAGCAACATTTTATGTTTAGCAACATTTTATGTTTAGCAACATTTTATGTTTAGCAACATTTTATGTTTAGCAACATTTTATGTTTAGCAACATTTTATGTTTAGCAACATTTTATGTTTAGCAACATTTTATGTTTAGCAACATTTTATGTTTAGCAACATTTTATGTTTAGCAACATTTTATGTTTAGCAACATTTTATGTTTAGCAACATTTTATGTTTAGCAACATTTTATGTTTAGCAACATTTTATGTTTAGCAACATTTTATGTTTAGCAACATTTTATGTTTAGCAACATTTTGTGCTTAGCAACATTTTGTGTTTGGCAACAATTTATGTTTAGCAGGATTTTATGTTAGCCGAAATGGCCTACTTATCAGATTTTTATATATGGTATATATGTATGTATGTCAGTTGTGTTGAAAAAATAATACAAATAAAAAATATATAAATAAAACCAATCAAAAATTCTACCAGTCGACAAAAAATCGGAGAAAGCTGAAAAACAAAAAAAAACTCAGCGAAACATTAAAAGCATGACACCAAAACCTAAATTACACAAAACGAAAAACTAAATTTTAAGATTTTAAGATTTTTTGCTGACAAAGGCGAATATTGAACTGACAGAAATGCGACAATAAATATGACAGCAAATATCTTAAACAGAGAATAAAAAATACAGAAAATCACAACATTACTTTGCGCTACATTTAATTGCACTTTAATCCATTGCAGTTCACTTCAGCTAGAGAGTAAAAATATGTTTTTTATAATATTTATGGAAGTTTTTCCTGTCACATTTGTTTAAACATTTCACCCCTTTCGGCTCGCATCTTGACCCTACGTATCGACCCCATGACAGCGCTGTCAACCAACCAGTCAAGCGGTTGAGCAAATGTTGGAAGAGCATACACAGAAAGCAATACCCGAAAGAAGCGACCACATGTGACTGACGCTTGTCCACTCAGTTGGCGGGCAGTGTGAGAGGCAAGTGTAAATTTTGAGTACAATATACGTACCACAGTAAACACACCATAGGAAATTTCTTTATAACGCATTAAGCAAATGTTAAGTAAATGCAAAAAAAAAATCAAAATAAATTATTAAATAAAAAAATTAAAATTACTTCATATTTTAAATTTCATTTTATCTCATAATAAAATCAAATAAAATTTTTTATTTAAAATTAACTAAAATAAATTAGTTAAATATAAAGAAAACAAAATAAAATAAAGTGTAAGCATCAATTCACTTAGGCCAGTGTAGGCTCATTGTGATATCACAGTCTTCACCCAGTCACAAAGCTTCACTGTTCATCCACTTCGATTCCTTTATAAATTCCATTGAATAATTTATCTTGATGTCTGCTATCTTATACAAATCATCATACCTACCTTCTGCTCAAATACAAACGAGACTTTATCCATAACTCGACAAGGACAAGACATATGGTCATACTTTTTTTTGCTTAGGTTGCCAGGACTGTTATATGTTTACATGTCAAATTTGAGCGCGATCTGTCACATAGTTTTTTTTTACGGCACTATAAACAAGTCAACCTCGAGTGTGTTTTTCGAATTTTACTATGGAAATTAACGTTGAGCAAAGATGTTTGTTTGAAATTTTGTTATTCCAATGGAATAAGTGCGACGGACGCAATGAAAATGTTGCAGAAGGCATATGGGGAGTCTTGCCTATCACGTGCACGTATTTTTGATTGGTATAAGTCGTTCAAGGATGGCCGTACATCGCCGGAGAACTTGTCCCATGATCGTCGTCCAGCAACGTCAATAAACGAAGAAAACGTCGAAAAAGTAAAGAAAATTGTGTTGGAAAATCGTCGTGTGACTGAAAGAGAGATAGCTAGTGAGCTCAACATCTCAAATGGATCCGCTCATAGCATTATTCACGATGTTTTGGGCATGAGACGTGTGTCTGCTCGACTTGTTCCAAAATTGTTGCTCATACGTCTCGTCTTGTACGCGATTATTTGACCAAAAACAACGTAAATATTGTTCCGCAAGCACCGTATTCACCCGACATGGCACCCTGTGACTTTTTTCTTTTCCCTAAACTCAAATTGCCGCTTCGTGGAAAGCATTTTCAGTCGATTGAAGTCATAAAAGAGAATTCGAAGAAGGAACTGAAAGCCATACCTAAAGCGGCCTACCAGAAGTGTTATGAAGATTGGAAAAAAAGGTGGCATATGTGTATCGGCTCTAATGGTGACTATTTTAAAGGGGATAATATAAATATTGAAGAATAATTAACCGTTTTATTGAGCCAGTCTCGTTTATATTTGAGCAGAAGGTATATGCTTAAGACAGCGCAGTAACATAGGAGATGAGAGACTGTTGGTTGCTTTTCATCTGTCTTAAAATTCCTCCTTGTGACCACAAACTCAAATGAAAGTTAATATTTTCTACTCGGTGACAGTTCAGAACAATTTTTGAAAACCTTGTTAACGAGCCAAGCAACAAAAACCCTGCTCTCAAGTTCAGTTCCAATATATTATAGTTTGCTGTCACCATATAGCTGAAATTTCGGCCTGAAATACACTGCAATGATGCGGTAGCCCGAAATAGAGCTCAAAAGATGGGTCTCTTGAGAAGACACCTACTCCAACTCTTATATCTCATATGTATGTATCTCAATATTGTCGGTTGGGGTATCGAAGATATTGCGGGCTGCGTTAGTTGGTATGAAGCCTTCTACGATTGTCAAGTCTCCATATCGTTGATTATTCTACTGATCTAGCTCTCTTAAGCCAAGAGCAGCTAGCATTGCAGTCTGAAAATCCATTAAATCTAATGGTAAAATATCGAGGAATACAATTAAGATCCCATTTTGCGTGGTCTTAAGCGCACCAATTATGCTAATCTCGTGTTGGTTTTGAATTCTATTTAGCATGTTAGCGTCTATCGCTCTGCTTAACGCAAGCCAAGTCAGACCAAAGTATTAGTATAGATCCAGTAACAGACAATAGAGTTTAACCAATGGATTTGATACATGTAGACAGGGCGTTGGAGGACTTCCCATAACTGCTTACTAGCTTGGCTTTCAAATTCAACGTCTTATCCAGAATTACACCGAGGTTTAGGTAAACCCTATTCAAATATTGAATAGGACTAGCTCCACCTTATTTCAGTTGACATAAAGTCTATCATCGGCGTATGCAACGATTCTAGCTCCCCCCAGATAATTCCATGCTGGCAATTATGCTCAACTTTCCTAAGGGTTACATACTCAAGCATCAGTATTTACATGCACACCTACGAGTATGTATGTATATTGTAGATATATCACTCGCCAACCAAAGTACCGCAAACACGCTCAAAAGCAAAGATTTGCGGTTTACTTGATACAAAGTGTTGAATGAAATAAAAAAATAAATAAATAAAAAAATTACAAACAAAATAAAAATAGAATAAGTTAGTAAGTAAATCGAGTGCAATACGTCAAGTGGTTCGTGGCGCGCCAGTCATGAGCAGTACGTACACATATATGTATGTATGTATGTATGACACACACTTGCCCCATCCCCCACGGTCTTGTCAACGCTTCAAAGCTATTAGTAACTGCGGCGGCGTCAGCTGCAAACACTCGACGCCACCGCACTGCCCGTTTCACGCTCGTTGTCACTATCTTGCTCGCAACTTGATGCAATGCCGCGCCATGCATTTCTTCCTGTCGCTCATCCGCAACCTCCTTCATTTCTGCTTGCATATCTCTCACTTCCACACGACAGCGTTAAGGTGGCGCCTCTTCATTGGCATTTCAGTCAGTTTTATTTGCATTTTCCTTTTTCTGATCGTTCTGTTTTTTTTTTATTTTTTTTTTTTTTTTTGTTTTCGAATTCTCTCTATGCACAAATGCATATATGTACATACAGACATATTTATGTGTGTATAAAGTTTTATTCTTATTTTTACGATTGCATTGAATGCCAACCGCAGAAAGCAATAAAAGTAATAAATGCTGTGAAAAAAGGAAACCAAAGCCAAAACTGTATGAATTAAAAGAAATGCAAATAACGGAATGCAAAGCAGCGTTTTTTTTGTACTTCCATTCCTTTTTTCGTTTTTCTTCACACAATGAAATATTTGTTCAATGCTTTTTGTATTGTGTTTTACTCTGCGCTATTGCTGTTGGTTGTTTTGTCGGCTGTTTGCATCTGAATATATATATATATATATATATATATGTATATGTGTGTGTATGTGTGTAGGTGTAACGAAGCAAGCAAGCAAGCAGCCTACAGTTGCAGCATATTTTACATTTACATTTACATTTACATTTACACGTGTATGTCAGTGTGTGCTCCCGGCAAAAGTGGAGCAGGTCATATGGAAATTTATTTTCCATTTTATTTCGCATTATTTTCCATACCTTTAACATCTTAATCTTGCCCTGCCGTAGTACAAACATATTTAATTTTATATGTATGTACGTGTATGTATGCATGTCTATTTAATGCAATTTTATTACTTTTTAACAGGACTCTCTCCACTCTCTTCCTTCTCCCACAACTCTTGGGAAATGCAAAAATTCTTTGCCACTTGCTTTGTTGCACTTAATTTTCAAAAGCACAGTGCTCAGTAATCGGGCAAAATTAAGGTAAATAAAGAAATAGAAAGTGGTAAATAAAAAAACGTTTTAAATAATTGATTGTTATATTTACCGTTATTGTTAGCAATAATTTCTTGCTTCAATGAGATGGCGATTCTTACCTGAAAGAGAGAGAAAAGACGTCGGTCAGTTAAAATGTCCCAACGAATATTGAAATAATAATAAAAATCTTATAATTTATAGGCATTTTATATTTATTAATAACGGTAATACCTACATGAAATGGTCAGATAAAATGTTGATAAAAAATGAAGCTAAATTTATAGACAAACAAGAGAGGAAAAACTGTGTGAGCTTCAAAAGCTGGTCGATATGGACAAATCTCAGAAGACCGGCGCACGTTCATGTAGGACCCAAAGTGGTAATTTGGGGACCAATCTCCAAAATATACTGGGTTCATGGAGTGAACACTCTCTTGCCAACTAAATTACAATGAAAGTGAAACACTAGAAGATGGTGAATTCGAATCTACCAACCATGACCATGATTACCCGGCGAAAAACGGCGACAACATGAACCCGATGGCTGCGAAGAGCTGACAATGTATGTATATGCATCAGCTTGTTTGCTATCTAGCTATATCCACGTCACTATGTCTGAACTCGCTATCCCCCGCAAAACATATCCGGCTGTGTAAGCTGACGTTATGCTCCAACTACCCATCTTACATACCTCACAGCCGTACCACCCAACTGGAAGATAATTTACACACACGAGTATTCTCTGCGGGACAACCGTCAGTAAGGACGTCGACAAGCGGTGACGAGCTATACCAAAAGCACTGTCAGGATCGGGAAGGTCCGTGAGATGAGCTTTCTCCAGACTGAATAAGGAAGCGAAGCTTAAGGGTCTGGCAGCCTAAATATCCAACGCACGTGATACGAATGGAAGAAAACACTCCCACTTTAAATGTTTTCGATACAACACCAGCCTATGGAAGCAGAGGAAGGGAAAAATCAGTTGAAGAAGGACCTGGTTTTTCTGATGTCACTAACTGGCGCCGAACGGTAGAGAGAGGAAACGTATGGATGCGATTATGGATTCGCCTATAATCGCGTAAGTCATGCCACCGCCAAATAAAAAAGAATAAAATAAATAAATTAAATTACATAAAATATTATAAAACGCAACATAATAAAATAAAATAACGTTAAATAATATTAATTAAAATCAATTAAAATCACATAAACTAAGCCAAATAAAATAAAATAAAATTAAATTAAATTATTAAATTATTAAAATAATAAAATAAAATAAAATAAAATAAAATAAAACAAATTAAGATAACATAATATAAAATTGAATAAAATCAATTCAAAAAATGAGGAAATTACAAAAAAAATAAGAAATAAATAAAATTAAATTCAATTAACTAAAAAAAATAATATAAAACAAATAAAACTAAATTAAATTAAATAATATAAAACAAAACTAAATAAAATCAAATAAATTAAAATAATATAATATAAAATTAAATTAAATCAATTAAAAAAATGAAGAAAATAAAAAAAAAAAACAATTAAAAAATTAAATAAATAAAATAATATAAAAAAAAATTAAATAAAATCAGATAAAATAAAATAGCATGAATAAAGAAAAATGAAATAAATTAAAATAAAATAAATGTTCATAAAATATTAAAATAAAATAAAATTTGAAAAAAAACTTGAATAAATTAATAATTAAAATTATTTTATAATAAAATAAATTAAACTCAAGAAATAAAAAATAAAATAAAGAAAAATTTATACAGCAAAATAAAATGAAATTAAATAATATAAGAAAATAAATAAAATAGTAAAATAAAATAAAATATAATATCATGAAATAAAGTAAAATAAAATAAATTAAAATAAAAATTAAATCAAAAATTAATAAAATAAAGTAAATTAAAATAAAAAAAAATAAAAGTAAATGAATTAAAAAAAATTAAGTAATAAAATTTTCAATACAGTATTTTTTAACTGCCTTACTGTTAAATGTACCTTGATCTAATTACACAGAACATACGATGCATAACTACGAACATAGAAAAAATACATTAACTATATATATGTACATCTTTCCAATGGCCATGTGGCATAAGCCGATTTCATTGTACACATATCCTTAACAGCCAACAACACTTATTAGTACTAGTACTTGACTTTGCAGCAACAAAAAGTATATGTGTATATACTATTGTGAGTATGCCAGTTGTAAATATTGCAGCAAATTATAAATATTTTCATTATTATCTGCACTAATGCAGTTTAGACAACAACAAGGCAAAACAAAAGAAAACAACAACAACAGCAACAACAACAACAACAGTAACAAAAACATCTACAAATATGTTTTAAAAACTATTCAGTGTGTTGAAAGTGAGAAATGGAAGAGAAAAGCGTGGGAGGAAAAAGGCTTTACCGTTTACTACCGTTAGCATTTACTTACGAGTATGCATATACAACAGCAACTAGTAGAATTCTGTAAGGGAATTATAAATATTTTGCATTAAGCGCACGACAATAAATGCATTTACATGGAAAATTCATTTTTGCGCAACGAAGCAAACTACGTGTCGAAGGGGGGGAAGAGTTCAACAATAAACGAGGTTGGAGAAACGCAAAGGAATGCAGAACTTATAAGAAATAAAGCGATTTTTAATAAATGTTGGAAAAGTATTGTTAACCTGCTTGCACACACACACACACACACAAACACATGGTGAATATTGAAATTTTTGCATATTTGTTTCGACATATTTACGTCTGGAAGTGTATGTAAAAGCACAAGTGCTTGCAAGTATACACTTAGCACAAGTCACTCCCAAAACGCGGTAATTTTAGTTTTTTATTTTTATTTATTTCATTTTTTTTTTAAATTGCTCTCCCTTAATACTCACTAGTTGTTAACTAGATTGGAAAAAGTTTGCGCTGTGTATCCAATAGTCAATATTTATAACTAGTCATTTTTATAAACGAAAAGTCAACTGCCCAATAATTATTCAGCTTTATACTAGTTAAATACCATTTCACTTATCTATTTTGAACTTCCAATTCGAAATTCGAATCTTCACTGATGGCGACAACCACGACTACCGTTAAGTGGTGTGTTCTAACTTCAGGAAAAAAAACCCTTAGCACGAATTGAGGTAGCTTGTACCAGGTTTTAAAGTTACTAAGCAAAATACTTGAATTCTTCTGAGAAATTTGTTAAAAAATTTAAGAGAAAACCACAAACTTTCTACAGGTTAAAGTCACCTTTTTTCTGCGACATCTTTTTACAATTTTTTAGAGTTTCAGATTTAATTTTTTTTTTTCAATTCTTACCCGCAATACTTTTTTGTATATTTTTAAGCATAGAATTATCCGTGCTTCTGTTTATTTAAAAACTAACCTCCAGTTCTCTCTTCAAAAGAATTCCATACAATTCCATCTTTTTATATTTTTTCATTGAAAGTTTTTTTTATTTATTTTATTTTTTCATTTTATTTCGAACATCTGCTACCGTTGTGAGTGTAGTCGAGTGGGAGTAAAATTAAAGAGCAATCAAATATTAATTTAATTGGCATTTGTGGCCAAACTTTGTTTACTTTGTTGCATTTCATGGCTTTGCTTGTTTGTTTGTTTTCCCCCTTCTTCTTCTTCTTCAACTTATTTCATTTAAGATTTTACAGGAATTTACTTGCAGTTATGCCGAAGTACCTTGTACAAAGCACGCTTAAGTTGGGTTGTGGTTATGTTTGTTTGTTTCGATTTTTCGTTTTTGCCCACTTCAGCTACTTGTTGTGTGAATGAATTTGTGAATTCGAAAACGGTAAGTTTTAAATTAATTTATAAAAAAAAACAACTATGCAGACTAACTAGTTGAGAGGAATTATCAGCTTCCAAGGTAACCACGAAATGCTTTTGTGCAAACATTTTCCACAAAAAAATATACAATTCGTAGAAAAGCGAAATTTATGTTGGGAGAAAATTCAATAAAAGTGCAGAGATAGAAAGTCAAAGTTTTCCATTATTAAATCTTTCACATTCGTTTCGAAATTCCTGCTGAACTTGCGAATTTTGCAGCTACATAGTGATTTTTAAAAATAGAACTTTGAAAATTAATTGTGGCATGCGCACATAATATTGAGTGTCTTGGTATAACAAATTTTCAAAACTTATTTTTCAAAAATTCGAAACTTACTTTCGAAATTCGGAAATTCGAACTTAGGTTTTAAAATTAAAAACCATGAATTTCAGAATTTCGCAAAGTTCGAAACTTACTTTTGAAATTCGGAAATTCGAACTTAGGTTTTGAAATTCGGAAATTCGAACTTAGGTTTTAAAATTCAAAACCATGAATTTCAGAATTTCGCAAAGTTCGAAACTTACTTTCGAAATTCGGAATCTCGAACTTAGGTTTTAAAATTAAAAACTATGAATTTCAGAATTTCGCAAAGTTCGAAACATACTTTCGAAATTAGGTTTTAAAATTAAAAACCATGGATACGTACATGTTCGACTTTTGCAAGTTTAAAATTCTATGAATGAATTTTTTTTCTCTCTAATTTGTATAATAAACACTAAAAATTTAACTCTAAAATTGGAATTTCTAACTGAAATTTGAAATTTGGAATGTGCAGTATTAAAAGATTGAAATTTTTAATTAAAAAAAATTAATCAATACGAGTATATTAATTACGAAAATGTTGAATTTCGAAAACCTACACTTAAATTTGGATCTCTCAACTTTTTTATTTAATATTCGAAAGTAAAATACTCAAACAAAAAAATTCGAAAATGTTGTGCTTCGAAAATAATAGCATTTATTATTGAACAGCGAAAAATCAAATTAATTAATATATTTACCATAGTTTGGAACATAAAAAACGCTGAAGCGCTAACTTTATGTTTAGCAAAAAATCTCATATTTCTCAAACATCAATGTAAACTTTTTATCTTAGATCTATAAAATTTTAGTTTAAAATGCGTATGCGATTCTAAAATTAATTGCCGAATTTTTTTAAAAAAAATTCCAACAAAATTTTTAAAAACCTCAAAGCTTAAAACTTAAAAATGAAAAATTTCGAGCTTTAATTTTTTCGTATATAAAAAGCTACAATGTACATTAAATTAATGAATATTTATTACATATTTGAATTTTGAACATAAATTAATGAGTTATCTAAATTTTAATATAATTAATTTAAAAAAAAATATTTTGTTATCCTAATAATAATCATTGAAAATTTTTAAAAAATTCTCATGCAGATT
The DNA here is from genome assembly GCA_037013455.1 of Ceratitis rosa. Classification (NCBI taxonomy): domain Eukaryota; kingdom Metazoa; phylum Arthropoda; class Insecta; order Diptera; family Tephritidae; genus Ceratitis; species Ceratitis rosa. The sequence continues at coordinate 4,247,126 of JAWMAG010000039.1, forward strand.
TTTTATTATCGAAAATTCCAAATTTGAAGTTCGAAAACTGCAACATTTAATTTCTCAAGTCGGAGTTTTGAATTTAAAAATAAAATTTTTAGTTTTGAAAAGTTTTCATTTGAAATTACGGAAATATATTTAATTAGCGAACTCACAAAAACAATTTTCAATTCGATAAGTTAAAAAATATACAAATATAATATTATAAATAAATATACTTAATAGTAAAAATTAATTATCTTATATCGAAATATTTAAAGATTTTGAAAATTTTTATTTTATTTATTTATCATTTAATTAATTTATTATTTAATTTATTTATCATTTAATTTATTTATTATTTGACGAATTCATAATTCAATTATTATATAAATAGTAATTTAAATTAATTTTTTTCACAACATTTTCTTCAGCGCCAAATTAGCATGGGAATGTTAATGCGAAACCAATTAACAGCAATGCCCGGCACTTCAACAACAACAGCAAACAGCTTCGGCAACTGATTTTTATTTGTAGTTGCTCTCTTTCTCACAAACCCTTGATTAATGAGGCGACATGACCGCAGCAATAAGTGAAAATGCATATGGAACAGCTAATGAGGTTGACAGGCGTATATTAAAAAAAAAAACAATAACAATAACAAACAGTTGAACGTTGTTGTTGCATTGTTGCTGCTGCAGCAACGGGAAATTGACACTCAGAATTAAGTCACGCACTCGGTATCATAAGCTACTTATTAATACCCCCTCACTATGGTCACGGGCACACAAATATACAAATCTATACTCACATGTATGTACGTGTATGTATATAGCACCGAACCCTTTGCCAGCTCAGACTTGGTAGTAAATATGTACCGAAGGATATTCGCTCTAAAAGGGTTTAAAACCGCAAAAACAGCCAACTGTCCAATTAAGTCGCCACGAGTGTGGTAGTAACCGCCAGTAGCGGCAAAAATGCCTGCAGCAACAGTGAGAGAGAGAGTGAGAGAGAGAGAGGGAGGAGGGAAAAAGAGGAAAATGCAAATGTGCAACATAATTACTCACTCTTTCGCACAATTCAAAGGCAATTTGCGTCGAGAGAAGCAGAGCTTTTTGGGGCTTAGAGGCAAATAGATTTGAGCGCGCATGGTAATTGTGTATACCTATAAACTGTGGAGAGTAGACTGGGGAGAGTAGACTGTGGAGAGTAGACTGTGGGCGTTACTGACCAACTGAATGTTGATTTTACGTCATCTATAGGATTTGGAAGGCTCAATTAAAACTACTGCTGGTTCTTACAGGAAAAAAACAGCAAATACAATACCTTGGAAAGACTCACGTACGAGGCAGCGATTTACATTCGCGGAATGTGCCATTTGTAGGGGACTGATTAGACAACGTGTTCAGTGACTCATAATTAGTATAAACACGAAATTTCATTGCTATTGGACAATTAGTCTCTGGGCTATCATCAACCAAGCAACATAATTGGAAGTAAAAAGTGAAATATGGAAAAATCAAATGTCCCGCCAAGCAAGGAAAACGAGCTAAGACCATAATGAATGAGATATCAGTGGTTTACGGTGGCTCTTGTACAGGAAAAGTCACCAGATACAGGTGGCACAGTTTATTTAAAAAAAAAGAAGATAATGTCTCCAAGACGATGGGAAGCTGAACAGGATCCTCATGATGAACCCGAAAGAACTTATATAAAAAGTTGAAAAATATCGTTCTTGATCTTGGCATGACTAAGGTCAGTCTAGAATGCTCGTGCCTCACAACAGCGCATAGAATTCGCCTACATTTTGAAACCTCTGTAGTGAAGAGAAAGATGATGCATTGAATAGTCGAATTTTTGCTGAAGACGAAGCTTGGGCTCATGATTATGAACCTGAGTGGAAACCAAACTCCATGCATAGTGGCATAAAAAGGGCACAGCACCTTCCAAGAAGTTTAAGGTGTGTGAAATATGCGCTTTAATATTTTAAATCACTCACTCTACAGCCCAAACCTCGCTCCGGGTGATTGTCACCTATGATGAAGTCGTGGAGACAGTTTCGGCGTATTTTCATTTATATGAGGTATAAAGAAGTGCATTTCTTATCCACTATTTCGCGAAGATAAAAACGGTCCTCCGAGGTTCCTAAATTTTTTAGCATCTATCAACGCGAATGGGTTGGTACGATTAGCGGATCCCGAGTTATTCGTTAAAATAATAAATGTTTTCTTCGATAATGCATGTTTGAACTAGTCCGTCCTGACTAAATCAAAATAAAGATATGTGCGTAAATATCATTTGAAATATTCCAAGAGAGAGAAGAGATCCATGACGAACCCAAATATTCCCCGGTTAAAGCTCGTAATAGGAGGAGGAGGAGCAGATTTAGTTCATTCTAAACGACTTGTACCTAAATTAAAGTGTACAACCTCGCGAGAAGATAATATGGAGATGGCGCAATCGCTTTTATTTCTCTAATACTGTCAGGTTATTCAAATAGTAAACGAAATTTCTAAAGTTATCTAACAATTTTGTTCTCTTGCAACTCACTGTGCTTATAAACAAACCACTGAGCTAGATTTTTGTGCACTTTTTAGACCGCAAAACAAACAGGTGGACATTCGCGCAACCACAAACACTGGGAGAGCTCAGTCAGTAGATTAGTGGAGAGGGAAAATATCAAAATAAAATTGTACATTTGTTTATCGCTCACACACTTTTACGGAACTGCTATCGCTGCTGGTGGTGTTGATATTGTTGTTGTTGTTTGCTGCTGTTGTTTTGTCGTGCCATCTGCTAACTCATCCACTCCGTTGCAGTTGTTGAATAGCATAGCTGCTACAACTTCCGCCAGATGGTGGATTTTGGCCCACTGCACAGACATGCCACACGCATCTGTCACATGACGCTTGCATTCAATTGTTGTAATTACTGATTTAGGCCTAATTCACATGGCCGCAACATGCAACTCTAGTCAGTCGTGGCTAATGAGTGAGAAACGCTGATTCCGAATTTTGATCTCAATATTCAACGCTGGGAATAGTTTGACAACTAGGTAAACGGCAAAAGAACATGAAAACTAAAGGAAATAGAGCGTGAGAGAGGAAGAGAGAGAGAGAGCGAGAGAGGAACGCTATAAAGAAGGGAAGGTTGTAGTTTATTTTCTGAAAATGATGACAAAGTTGGCGCTCGCCGACGTGGAGAGAATGCAGGCGACTTATAGAAGGTTTCAAGACTGGAACAAACTCTTATAAGACCCAAAGAGATGATCTAGCGACTGAATTTATGGATAGAACACTTGGAATACCAGACGATGTAACAGATGTTTCTTTGTTGCTGGTCATCTTTGGCATAATTAATTAAGAACAGGCGGTTGCGGTAGCCGAGTGGTTAGCATGTGGTTAGCATTGCGTACTGACATACGAAAGGCTCGAGTTCAAATCCCGGTGCCACCAACATCCAAAAGTTATGGAAAATTAATTTAAATAAAAAATTAAGTTAAATTTTCTAATTGCGGTCGCCCCTCGGCAGGGAATGTCCACCCCTCCGAGTGTATTTCGGACATGAAATAAAAGGCTCCTCGTAAAAAAAACCGTCAGCCGTTCGGAGGCGGCTTAGTATTGTATAAACTGTAGGTCCCTCCATTTGTTGGAAAGACATAAAAACGCAAAAACCACAAATTGGAGGAGGAGCTCGTCCAAAAATCGCTTCAGCGGTTACAAAGCGCCAATTATACGTAAAAAAACTTAAGGACAGTGCTACCAACTTAACAAAAAATAAAGAGTGCTGTAAAATATTCAGCGTGGGCAGTGGAAATAACAATTTCCGGAATGTATATATTTCGAGAGAAAGGTTTTGCGTAAGATTTATGACTCTATGCGAGTTTGGAACGGCATATACCGCAGTAGATGGGACCAGGAGCAGTACGGGATATGCAGAAACATTGACAACCGCTACGCTGGGTAGGTCATGTGATCGGGATGGAGAAGAACACTTGAGCTCTGTATGTTTTCGATGCAGTAACCGCCGGTGGAAGCATAGGAAGAAAAAGACCTCAACACCGTTGGAAAGAACAGATGGAGAAGAACCTGGCTGTACTTAGTACTTTCAATTGGCACCAAACAGCGAAAAGAAGGAAGGGAGGCATCACCACAGTACCACAACCCACTGCATTTTGCTTTATTACTCATTCACCTTATTCCCACTCCATAAATGCTTTTAAGAACACTTAAGGGAAAAAGCATATTCAATACCGTTAGTGAGTAACTTACACGCACTCAAACAGATCCAACCACACTCACGTGATGGCATTTTTCTCATTAACATTACCTGAAATGAACTCTCCGCGGTTCATGACACAATTAAATGTTTCGCTGTCAATTTGCCAATGAACTCTCAGTAACAGCGCTAAATTAACTCAATGACAATGAATAAAAAAAAAATACAAATGTCATTGGCATATTCGTTGACTGGAGGGGGGAGAGAGAGGCAAAAGCTGTGTGCGTATTTAACTCTCTTTAATGACTCTTTTGTAATTACTGCCTTGTGGTTTTGGTTGCGTATCATTGTGTGGTTGCCATTTTTTCCGCATATTGCACTCCAAGTGCCTTAGAGGAAGAGTAAGAGCTACTAGATTGCAGGGATTTACTGCAAGTGAGGTTAGGACTCAAAGATGCGCATGTCACGAACCGTTGCTTTTTTATTCCACAGATATGGCTGCAGAAGTACGAAACAACACAGCCAGCTTAAGATTCCACTAAGGTTAACATCTACGCTCAGGTGCATTCTGGAATCAAATTGAATTATGTAAAACCTGGTTTCCTCACAGAAAACATATATCGATCAGAGAACGTTAAGCTCGAACTTAGCCACATAAAACTCAACCATGAGATGCAATAGAAGCTAAGAGTGTCGCTGGGTCGGTTAACATCACCTGTTATGTAAGTGATACTCCAAGTGAAGGATGAGAAGGAAGTGTGAGCTGCACAAAATTTAAGTTCGTGAGCTAAAAGCCAGTGTGAAAAAGTGGCAGAAAGGACGAGAGTGTTGGAGATCACTACACCATCCCATCAGTCTTCTTTTGGCGTGCATCCTGTTGGAAAGGAGGTTCTTTCGAAAATTAGATACCTGCCCTTGCCGTTGCCCACCAATGGCCCGTGTTAGAAGCAGTTTACGATTTAAAAGTTTCAGTAAAAGCTAAAAGGCAAAATGAAGTGATGGAAGGAAATAAATCCAATTTGACCTGGACAAGTAGAGCTGATAAAACCGAAAATCTTCCACAAAAACAACATTCCGAATGAATTTTCGAATAGGAGTGCGCCACAAGCCGCAGGTAGCGAACTTATAATGTAGACAATGAGAAAATTGAGAGATTCCATAAATTTTTGACTCGTCTGAGCCTTGGCAAGCCAGTGAATTGAAGTGAAAAAAGCGCTCCATAAACAAATTTCTCTTCCCTTCCATTGAGCATACGCCTCACAACGCTTCATAAATTGCGAACTGAAAAGAAAATAACGCCGACGGATTGCCAAAAGCCGCGATGCTGCGATATGTAAAACAAATAAACACAAACTAGGAAATTCGAAAACAAGCAAACAAGCAAAATACACGTACAGAGAATAAAAAGAACAACCAGTCAGTCAGTCAGTCAACCAGACAAGCCAAATGAAGCCAAGGCAAGTCGAACCGCGACATGCGTGGCTCCCGAAATAGCAACCAAGCGATATTGAGTTGGTCGCCCCAGTAAAAACAACAGCTGGAAAATAATAATATTGTTGCTTGTTGTTGTTTGTGTTATAGCTACTGTCGCGGCAGCAGTTGTGGCATATCAGCAAATTCGCCCATGAACTCGAATAAGCGCAGCAACAGCAACAGCAACGGCAACGGCAACAGCGTCAGCAAAAGCTCAAGCTGAAGCCAAAGCTGAAGGCATACAAGTCAAGTCGAAAGCAGCAGAAAACTTACAAAACGCTGCCAAATATAGAAGCACGCACGCACTGCTGGGACTGAGACTGGGACTGGAACTGCAGATGGCATTGCGGCGGCGGCGTTGGGCTGCAGCAGTGCCAATGGCAGTGGCAGTGTCTGCGACAAGAATTTATGCCGATATTACATAATTTCTAGCTGGCATGCTTTCCAAACCGAGAGATATGCCAGTAAACGGAGAGATAAAGCGTGTATTTGCATGTGTGTGTGTGTTTTTGTTTGTAAATTGTACTTTATCCACTTGTTGTTGTTGTTGTTTGTGTTGTTGTTGTTGTTGTTGTTGTTGTTGTTGTTGTTGTTGTTGTTGTTGTTGTTGCTGTTGCTGGTATGCTTTGTAGGCTGACTGCTATGGCGCCATAAATCGCTAGGGAATGCACCAACGGAATGAGTACGAACACACACACACACTCGCACACACACACACACACACACACACACACACACACAAACGCACACGCAAATAAATGTGGCAGATTCCGCTGTTTGAGGTAACGACGACTGCGAACAAAGATAACCAACACACACGACTTACATATAATGACTTTATAGCTTTGCCACGCGCCCACTCAGCCTGGTAGCGGAGTCGAGGCTATCAGGAAGTCAGGGAGTCTACATTTTAAAAGACTGGCACGCCGGTGGTATCCAGCGCAGTTAAACGCGAAACTGGTCCGCAAAGGTACTAAATTGGTTGTATATTTTTTTTTGTGTTTTTTTTTATTGAATTCTAAATATGATTTAACTGTTTTTTTGAAATGTAAAGAAATTAAGAATGTTTCTTATATGGAAATTATGTTGGCAAAAAAATATTAATAGTTGCCAGCTGTTTCAAATTTTTATTTAAAAAAATCGATAAAATTAATTAAATATTGCAATATTGGTATAAAAAAACTAGTTTTTTTTATTTATACTAGTAGCTGAATTAGTTATTATTTGCTTCATTTTGAACTAGTTGATAACTAGTAACGTTATTGAATGAACTCTAAGTCAGGGGGCAAAGCTCTACAGTGTTAAAAATAACAGTTCTTCTATAGCTGCTATGCTTCTAGTAATCTAGTTCCAAACTAGTACATTCGCCAGCTGGGTATAGATGAAAATTCAAATATTTGTGTGTGTGTGTGTGTTTGTGTTTATGTATGTGCATACTACGGCATTAAGGGAAAACTTTTAAGCCTTCCTTTGTTGTTTCCTATCATTTGGTCTGCACTACCTCTGCGTATAAGTAATCGACCAGCAAGAGGCGGTAAAAATTTCGAAATTCCATACACACACACACGAACACACATACCTATATGGTATATAAGAATATGAGCATGTGTATGTCTGCATTTAAATGTGTTTCTCCGCGTAATTATACAATTATACAGTTAAATGCGTAAGTAGATTGTTTTCTCTCGACTGCATAATGTTCGCAGAGTTCTCGTCTTTCGCCTTTCTTGCCAGAGTTAAAGCGGCAATATTATTGTAAAGAAGATGGCAAGTGCACGCCCGACATGTGCATATATGCATATGTAAGTGCATGTGATGCAATTATACCAACAGCTGGGCATATAGTTATCGATGGAACAAGCAGCTGTAAAAATGTATGTATGAAAACGAGTCGTTAGCAGCTCGCACAACTAAGCAGTAGGGCATGTGTTAAGAGTCCTGGCCATAGCAACATACAAGATTGTAGAAATTTTATTTTAAAACATAAAATAAAAATTTCGAATTGCGGTCGCCTCGAAATTAAAGCTTCTCATAAAAATCCAGCAGCCATACGGTGGCGCCTTAGAATTAACTGTAGGTCACTTCATTTGTTGGAAATCCCGCAAGACGCACAACAAAAATTGGAGGAGAGCGCGACCGAAAATCACTTCAGTGTGTGCCAACCTTGAGCCTTTGGTGACGGCTAAAAGAGAGAAAGGCACTCCTCCTACATCTTCGTTTAAAGGCTTCACTAGAGTCTTTTTGGTGAGTCCTCCACCAGAGATGCAAACGTGTTAATTTTGAGGCAAGCAGCTTGCTATATAAACGTGTTCTTGGCTCACGGCGAGGTTGTACGCTGGGCTTGAAACACGCCAAATAGAAACCAGAAAAAATACATATTTGAGGGAACACGATTTGAGGGTATGGAATGTCCGATACCTTAATTAGGAAGGTGCCGCCGCTCAGTTGGTATACATATGTCCTCGTAAGACTAAAGACTGACATCACCTTCATTCAAGATCCGCTATGACCGAAACAGAAAGAGCGATGGCATAGAGATTCACTTGCCGAGTGCTGTTATTCACGTCGGTAAATGAATGTCACGCCACAGTACGCATGAAAGCCAAGTTCCTCAAATTATCGGTGATTTGCGCCCACATCACGTGGGAAGAGAAGTACAATGGTACCAAATATACTTGAAACATACATATGAGCGACAGTGTAGACAATGAAGGTATCTTCGGCATAACAATCGAAAAATTCAGCCTCCATGACGAGACATTACGAAATGGGTTATGGCTGATCGACTTCGCCGGGGCCCGAAATATGGTTGTCTGTAGAGCTAGACTCCAGCACAAGAAAATTCACCAAGCTATCTGGCTGTATCCAGTTCGAAAAATTCTCAACCATATCGATCATGATGTGGTAGATGGAAGACAAGAATCCTGTGTTGTAGATGCGCGCCTCTACGCAGCTATAAAAAAAGCACTCTTCAGCAAACACAAGGAAGAATCGCTGCCGAAAAATTGCAATCACATCAGACAGCCAAACTGTCTTGTACTTAACTTCCAGTCCTGTTCTATGACACCACCGTTCGATTGACTTGGAACTTTATCAAATTGTCCCCTTGATTGCTGGAAAGTACCATAGACTGACCTATTTCAAAAAAAAGCTTTACTTATTTATGGCTCGATTTACTTGAATTGCGGTACATAGTTAGGTTTTTAGTTAGATTAGAAATTTTTCTAAAATTTAATAAAACTCATAGCTTTTAGAAATGCAAAAAATTTTGCATAAATAACAGTTATCAATTTTAATCAGTAAGAATTAAAGTGAAAAATTGTTACAAATTTTTAGTTGTTGAATTTTATTTTTCTCATTAAATTAAATAAATACGTATGTATATATTTATTACAAAATATTTCGAATAATTCTATCACTTAAACACATAACACTCACTATACCTACATAGCCATGATTTATTACATCATGAATCTAATCAAATAGCTTTGCGTAATGGTGATTAAACTACAAAAAAAAAATTATAAATTAATTATAATTATTATTAATGAGTAAATATGTGTGAATAAATTCCTTCTATTAAACAAAATGTAATGAAAAAATGCAAAACAAATAAATTCAGTGGAATTGTAAAAAATCAACCGCAATGATCGGATTATAAGCATTTAGATAAGAGTGCAACACAAACGGCTTTCCGGCAGCTAAAGGTTTCGCACTTAACTGCCTTAATATACAAATTATAAGCATGGAATTAATTTACAATGACATTTATATATTATATTTAGACAGCTTCAAGTGAACAATAAAAAAAAAAAATTTTTTTTTTAATAAATTATAGGGTTAACCATATCGTGGTTTCAACAGTACAGGGCTGTATTTTGACATTTGTCAAACCAAACATATTTTGTTTTAGTTAAAAGTCAGTAAATGAATCGCTTAATAACCGCACAACGGGTTACAAATATTATAAGGCCTGTGTATCTTCGCTTTGCTAGTTCCATCTCAAAAATCGCTACTGTAAATGCTGGGACTTTCTTGCGGCACATTACGACGTATTTTGCACTTGGACATGCACTTACATACATATAAAGTCCAGCCAGCTGACAATTCACAACGCCGCACATACGTGGATTGGGTGCTTGAACAACAAGCAGTGGACGTCTATTTTTCGAACAAAATTTTCTTCAAAGACGAGGCACATTACTCACTGGGGAGATACGTAAATAAGCAATTAAAGAGAGACCATTGCTTCCAAAAGAGCAGTTGAAAGCCAACATTGGTCAAATTATGTCTGATATATCGCTCAATATGTGCCAATAAATGGTCGAAAATTACTTAAAACGGAACGAATTTTGCAAAAATTCTCGAGGTGATCATTTGAGTATTTCACATACGAAGTCAAGGTTAAAACTTTATAATAAAAAGGGAATTTCACAAAAAAAAAATATATTTTAAATGCATTTTGTTTACGTATATTTTCGAAACCGCAAAATGTATAGCTCTGTAGTAAGTAATTACCTTTACAATTCACAATGCAATGAAAACGCCAACAAAAAAACTAATTAAAACTCAGCCGCCATGTTTCGTGCTAAAATTGAATAATGAAAACTCTAGACACAATGAAAAACTAATTTCAATAAACAGTAAAAACCGCTGTTTATAATAATTTTAAATTAAAAGCAAACACGGTACCGAACTTAACGACGAACTACACAACGCGACGATGCGCAACGAATTGCGATCAAAAACAAACGATGAATGTGAATTCGCTAGTGCAGGCAGTTGGCGGAAAGTGTGAAACCAACAATCGAGTTAAAAAAAAAAAACAAAAATAGTTGTAAAATTATAGGAAAAAGCCTAAAATGAAACGGAGTTAAATAAAAATTTACAAACCACAAAATACCTAAAAAACACTACGTTAATATAAAAGTAGTTAGACATTTTTAGTACACTAGCAATCATCTATTTGCGTAATTGAATGGCAATGCGTCATTCCCTTCAACTCTCCTCCCTACAGACCTACTCCTAAAGCACTATTTTCTGCCTCAAAGCCAATCACATTCAATTCACTTCATTTCAAGTTCAATACACGGACATGGCTAAATGGATTCTTCTGCGCTGTCAGCTGCTGACGTTTGACTTCTGAAGTGTTTCACTGTAGCACTAGACAGACTGGCAGTTAGACGACGCACAAGGCTTAACATTGACTTTCAATTAAACAATGACAAGTACCGCGAATCACTTAATACCACCAAAGGCAGCGCACCTTTTAAGCTCGAACAAGTGTTTTGTGTACTTCAGCGTGTGCAAAACGCATGATCAATGCACGAGAGCTTGAGTTGTTGTTATTTTTAATATTATATACATGTATGTACACATATATTCCGATTTCAATGAGCAAGTGGAAATATAAAAGAATCATGTGAAAAAATAAAATAAAAATCTTTAATTATACTAAAAAATTAATTTTCAAGGTCAATAGTCAACAAAATGACGCCACACAAAAAATTAATTATTTTTTTGTTTTTTTTTTGTTGTTATTTGTAGTGTGTGGTATGTCTATATTTCCGCTGACAGCAACACAATAAACAAATTGTATACGAAAAGCTGAGCAGTTAAATTTAACAATAGACACAATGATTGATCTCGACCGACTTGCAATGTTCAAATACATAAATTCAAGAAAATAACTGCGCTAAAATAAATAAAATAAAAAAAAATTTTGGGTATCTAAAATCAAAGGAGAAAAGATATATACTAGCACATATGTAGGTAAAAAATAAGAGAACAGTAGTTATTTGTCTGAACATTAAAAGCTAAATGAAATAAATTATAAAAAATGAACAAAATTATAAAAATTTTTTTTTGTTAATAAATAAAACAATAACATAAAATAAATATACGTACCTATAACAAATAAAATAAAACACAGAGTATAAAATGTTATAAAATAATACAAAATAAAATTAAAAAAATAAGATAAGAAAAAATAAAATAAAAATAAATAATATAAATTAATATAAAAATTAAATTAAAATGCATATGCATTTTTTTTTTTTTTTTTTTTGAAAAAATCAAATAACATTAAAATAAAATAAAAAAAATATAAAATTTTATAAAACAAATAAAATAAAATACAGAGTGTCAAATACAATAAAATAATACAAAATAAAATTAAAAAATTAAGACAAAAATAAAATGAAATATAAAAATTAAATTAAAATGCACATAGATTTTTTATAAAAATAAAATTATATTAAAATGAAATAAAATAAATAAAAAAAACAAAAAAATATAATACAAATAAAGAGTATAAAATATAATAAAATAATACAAAATAAAATAAATTAAGATAAGAAAAAAATGAAATAAAAATAAATAAAATAAAACATAAAAATTAAATTAAATTAAATAATATAAATTAATATAAAAAAATAAATTAAATACTATAAATTAAAATAAAAAATTATATAAGATAAGCTACAAAATTAAAATAATATACAAAAATTAAATAAAAAATAATATAAAAACTAAAAAAAAATAAAAAATAAACTAAAATTAAACATAAATATATTAAATTAAGTATATTGAATTAAATTAAATTTAAAAATAAACAAAATGAAATACCTAATATAATATAAACCTAAATAAAATATAATAAAACAAATTAAAAGATAAAAATAATTGAATTGAATATTATAATATGATATAAATTAAAAATAAATATTAAATAAAAGAAAACATAAAAGAGAAAAATAAAATTTCAAATTAAATCACATTATATACCATTATATAAAATAAACTAAAATAAATAAAAATAAGTAAAATTAAATAAAATTAAATTACATTAAACGAAATTAACTTAAATACAATAAAATTAAATAAATTAAATAAAAAGATAAAAAACTAAAAAATATAATAAATAGAAAGATATCAAATAAAATAAACTAAATAAATTACATTGAATAAAATAATATAAAATAATATAAAATTAAAGTAAAAAATTATAATAAATTGAAGTCAACGCTCAGTCATAATATTTTTTTTATACACCAGTATTTGTGTTTATATGTACTTATTTTTTTTTTCTTTTTTTTTGCTTTAAAAATATTTTTCCTGGAAAGTTGAGCTGGTTTACTTTCCGGAATGGGTATCAGATACCGAGCAGTTTTAGAAAACACTTTACGATTAATTTTGGTTGAATTTTTGTTAGAGTGTTATTTCGATAAAAGAAATTCCTTTGAAAGCTATTTGCTGTCACTTAGCTATTCATATGCACTTTTTTTGTATTCTTTTTTATAGTTTTATCAAAAAATTAAATTGGGAATTGAAATTCTGATTGATAACTTGCCCTGTAATTTTATATAGAATATTTATATTTAAAATTATGTGTTTGTGAAACCTTTGTGACTTGTTAAACATTAATAAGAATTTGCTAAAAACAAAACGAAAGATCACAAATGGGTTTTTCCTACACCTACATACATACATATTTATGTCATCCGAGGCATAACAATCTTTTTTTTTGTTGTTTTTATATCACATTTATTTATTTCATATGCGCAAACGTTTGCATATAAAATTTCACAAAGAAGAAACTTGTTTAATAAATTACAAAATAACTAAAAAAAAATAAATTTAAAAATTCCGACAGTAATTAAAGACGAATAATTCGTTCAATAAATGTAGATACATTATAAATATACATATGTATTTTTAAATATTTATGCACATAAAATAAACATATAAAAGTATAAAAATAATAGAAGTCTAATTAAAATTGCTAACATGTAATAAATCTGTATATTCATTAACAGTAATTATTTAAATTGCTCATAAGTTTTCCTCTTTTAATTTTATTTTAATTTTATTTTCTTTTTTTTTTTTTTGTGAGCAACAAGTACTCATCGATTTGCCTTGTCAGTCACGACAACTTGTATGTACATATGTATGGTATATTCATGTTTAACTAAGTATGTCAAAGTGCAAATAACAGTATATGATAGATTACCGCTTTTTTACACAAAGTAACAACAAATGTTTGAGAAATTAACATTCCGTATATGTGCTGTCAATTAACACAATGGGAAAAAATCCACAAAGTCAGATGACAAAAAGCAAACAACTCAATCCGTCAATCGCCTGTCCGACTCAGTGAAAACGTCAAAAGGAAATGCGGAAAAACAACAAAAAAAAAATTATTTTTTTTTTAAATATTCGACTTTGGTGTTAATGAGTAAGCAGAAGCAAAGATAATTCAAAAGGTTCCCGAAGAGGAGTTGAAGCTCTTACCATACAGATGTATGTACTCGTATATAAGCATGTGTTTTATATTTTCCTTTAAATTCATTTTTTTCGTACATATTTTTCTTTCAGCACCACTGAGTCGTAAATTTATTAATTAATCCGTTTGAGTGCAACACTTTAAAAATTTCCCGGTCAAATTCGTGTTGAGCGTGCAGGTGAGTACTGAATTTGGTGCACAAAGAAAGACTTGTTTAATGTAAATATTTATTATATAATTTTTTAACTGCATATAAAATCTATGTAATAGTAGTGTAGTAGTAGTAGGTGTAAATTAACTTTTGAAAAAAAAAATTTGTGCAAAAATAACTTAATTATTTATTCAATTAGCTGCGGACTCTCTATCTCTCTATTAAAAACTATTAAGCGATTTTATTGTAATTTTTTAGAGATTTTTAATAAGTGACTTTCTGTGATTAGCATCACTGAACAACAGCTTAATGACATCAGAACTTTTAATTAATTGCAAAGCTAAAATAGATTAATTTAATTATATAAATAAAACCAAAAAATTAGTAAATTACCATAATTGGTTTATTGTTATATCATGGAGTTATGATATTGATTTTTAATTGTATTTCTTATTTAAATTCATAGCTTTGAGATAATAGCAATTTTTATTTTTTCAAAAAGATAGTTATCTTCTTTTGGAAAGAAAAGAATTTCAAGTAAATGGAACCATAAATACGTTTTTTTTCGAATATGTCGGACCCTGGCCTACTTTCCGGATTACATCCTTTTTTTTTTTTTTTTTGTTTCAACCGGTGACGAACTTGTGTGAGTCATCGAAATCGGTCCAGGCGTTTTTTAGTTATAGCGCAGTAACCAATATCGTTCCATTTTATATAAGTATATACATATGTATATAAGTACATAAAAACAATTTTCAAAACTTTAAAATGTCTTTGCAGCAAAAATAGCATTGAAGTTGATAATTCAAGTCTAAAGTAATTTCAAAGCTTTCTTTCTTTGCTCCCTCTCTCTTTCGCTCTCTCCCTCTCTCGCTCCACGATACACTGATACACACTAAAATAAGTGATGCCTGATGTAAAGATTTCTAAAAGTACTTATAAATGTGGTTATTTATTGGTGATTTAAAAATAATAGGAAAAATACCTAGGCCTATAGGCATAAAGAATATAAATAAAGAACCGATTTTTAACAAAAAAAGATTATTTTTTTTTACTTGCTTAATGCGAGTTTTGCTAATAATTTTTGTTATTTAAACTCAAAGTAATCAAAAAAAGTTTTCAACTTAATTATTTAAAGAGTAAAATCACGAAAAGCAATTGATTTTAGTTTATAAAAAAAAATATTTTTAATTTGACTAAACTTTTTTTAAAATTCACGAAACAAATAATTTTGTTGAATGAGGTATCAAAAAAAATATCCAATTTGTGGCATAATCGTAAAATGGCTAAGAAATTAAGATTCTAATGACTCGCTACAGCTTCTATTCTTTTCTAATCTTCTACAGCCGATTCGCAGGGCTTAAGAGTGTTTTTAAGACATGCATTAATGTATTGACCAAGAATCCGAGAGGCATAATTTACGGCCATGAAGCAATTGAGGCTGTAATAACCTAACATTCTCTTCCATGGTGCCAGTCGTGTCAGTCTTATCTGCAAATTCACATAAACCCACAAAGAATAGTTCAGCGGTGTTAAATCTCAAGATCTAAGAGGCCCCAATGACTGTAAAATTATTATTTTTGAAGAAATATGGGCCAATGAATGATTCCCTCTGCAAACCAAAATTCTTCTGCAAAATCTCCAATTGTTGCGCGTGATTTGGACGGATCATTCGGGTCTACTTCGGTACTCTGTTCCGAAGCGCATTGTATGGCCATTAGGGTAAACTTGGTTGCTCGAATTACCGACTCTACTAGGCGATTATGTCGACTGAATATTGGACGCAGCGCTAACGGAACCATTATTTTAGTAACAAATTTGCACGATTTGCCAACGTTGTTCCGGAATAAGTAACTAAACTAAAAGTTTTGTATTTATTTTGTTATTTATAACTATTTTTATATGGCACTAACACAAATAACTTCAAGCCACTTCATCATAATCATTATCACTTTTTCAATGAACGCTTAACGTTATCAACATTGTTGGTATTTACAGCGAACAACAAGTGCGGTACCTTTGACAGCATCAACAAGTCGCAACTCTTCTTTTCCTACGAAAAAGCACCGACTTCGCTATCACTGAACGCGCACAAGTACTTACATACATACATATACATACATATGTATATTATATACGAGTATTTATAGCATAAACAACGCAAACACTGTCAGCAAATGTTTACCTCAATTGTGTACTTTGTTGTTGTTATGTTATTAGAAGTGTTATCAAATAAGCAAGAGAGAATAAAAATAAATACATGTGCGGTGACGTGAATGGATTTTGCGTCGGCCGCATTCTACAGAGCGTTGCTTTGCCGCCGTTGCACTGTCTGCTGGTGATTCTCCTGCTTCTCTAATGTATTTAAATGCTTAACTAGTACACATGCCTGGTGTAAATATTGATATAACTGATGTTCTAAAAAAAAATATTTCCTCTTTTTATTGTTATTAGTGGCGGTGCGCTAACGGTTTATTAGATCACTGCTATGCGATAAACGGTGGCAGTGAGTAAGAGAATTCTGAGAATTGTTTTCTCACGAAGTGAACCAAATTTTATTCTTATTTATTTTTGAAATGACATTAGTAATTACATAACTGTTTATTTAAAGTGTAAAAGAATTCACTCGAATATGCAAATTAAAGTTAATGAGTGCATAACTCGTTACTCAGGCGGAGGAGAGCAATGAACTTTAAGTAGTGTTGTAAAATATAAACGAATGTTAAAACATATACAATAGAGAGAGTTTTCAATGAGCGCAAATTGCTTACCAAAATTTTGGTTCGGTTCGCCCAACGCATCACACTCTGCGTCCAATAATCGGTGGATATAAACGCCCAGCAATGTCGGGTTCGGTTTCGCACCACGTTTGTTCAAGTGGATAATGCGCATCCCCAGAGACGCCGTACAGTGCGCTCCGAAAATCCTATTGCAGATGCGGAGCAGAAAATCGATTAAGACGCGAATGATCTATACATTTTATGGAAGATTTTGCGGAAGGATCTGAATTTTCGGCTTTACAGAATCCAACTAGTGCAAGAATTGAAGCCGAACGAAAATCGAGGGCGTCGCATGTTCAGTGAATGGGCTCAAAACGAGATGACCAACTTTACCGATTTTCACAAGAATTTCGTTCAGCCATGAAGCTTACTTATGGTTCAATGAGTATGTTAATAAACAAAATTGACTAATTTGGAGTGATGATAATGCTCAAGCCATTGTTGAGACACCGTTATATGCTCAAAAAGTCACTCTCTTGCATGACTTGAATTGGAAGAAGTCGATATGAACGACTTTTGGTTTCAACAAGACGGCGCTACATATCGCACAGTCGACGAAACAATCAATTTATTGCAAGAAATTTTTGGTGAATGCATTATCTCACCACACGGGTCTCAAGGACCTTGTAGTTCAATACCGCTGGACCATTTTTTTGTGGGATTATATGAAGTCGCTTGTGTACGCAAATAAGCCCGAGACGATTGACAAATTTGAAAGGAATAATCGGCGCGTTATTGTTGTAATACGGCTCCAATTGCTGCAAAAACTGTTCGGTAATTGCGTCTCTCGGCTGGAATTTATGTCAACTTACCAGAATTCAATCTTAAAATATAATATCGAAAACCACATGTCTAAAAAACGCGCATTATAACATCAGGTCAACCACCTTAATGATATTTTACAGTATTTTGCATCTCTCTGCAATTTGTTATAAATAATAAATATGAATTTCCATTGTTTTGTGCGCGTACAATTTCTTCACGAATATTTAAAAATCG
>JAWMAG010000039.1:4270000-4505000 GCA_037013455.1 Ceratitis rosa
TGTCCTGAGACTGTAAGAGTCAATCATCGATCGATTTCGTTACTCAGAGAAATTCCACAGTGTGGAAGGCGAAGTTTCTAAAATGTCCATAAAATAATGAAAATAGTTTTGAACCGCTCGAAAGAGGCTGGAAGGAACAAGGAAGCTCGATTTATGAATGGGTTAATGGGAAAAAGCACGACCCATTTTTTAAGCGGATGGTGACAGGGGATGAAAATGATCTTGAGCCGGCGCCAACGGTCTTCAAGACAGAATTGATGGCCAAGAAGGATTTCTTGTGTGTTTGGTGGGAATGCCAGGGACCGTCTGAAGGAATCAATCATCCAGTAGCGTCGAACTTTGGTCAACAGCACGAACACACACTTCGATAGCAACTCGCCAGAAGCACCAAGAGCTTGGTTCGGAGGACTTTACATCAAGTGATTAGCATCTGTTTCTGTCTATGGTGAATCATTTGGCTAATGAAGATTTGGCCTCAACAGAAGCCTATGAAAATCGTTTGCCACAATTTTTTGCCAAATTGGACAAGGGTTTCTATGAGAAAGGACCATTCTAATGAAGTCTTCAATTTAATGTAAAAATAATGGATTACTTATTACTCGACCAATATACGTACATATTTTAATATCAATAACATTTATTTGTTCAAATTCGATTTCAAAAAATTCCTCTTTAATTTCGATAACATCGAAAATCGACTCAAACTCAGGGACATGACATACCCTACTATTAGTCTTCCATCAAGTCGGTAAAAAAAAAAATCCGCCATTATTCTCGTATTATAGCAACAAAACACCATTTGACAAGTCCAACTAATAGCCTGTCAAACCTAATACAAAGAAAAATGTTCTCTTTAAAGCAACAATGCTAACGGTTGAGTGACAGTATTGACACAAATTTACAGTAGCGTACAACAATTGCTAATGCCGAGATAGGTGAATATTTCAGAAGAGCCGTTAAAGTTTGACCAGACAATCGGATCTAATGTCAAGTCTGTAGAAGCTCATCGTTGCATAATTTAGAGGTTATGTGCTGTACAATGAATATTGTAATACTCGTATATGAGATAGACGTCATAGGTAACCGTAAAATAATCTAATATACATAAATGCCACGTAAATATTTATAGCGAAAAATGCCGCACCCACATACGTATATACATATTTCCTTCAAGAATGCAAATACTATTTGCACGTCCTCATAATAAAAATATTTATAAATACATACACAACAAGAAACACACAAACATATATATATACAATAATTCAAAATATAAATGCTTTATTTACTCATTTATTTGTGCAACGGTAAATGCTTGGCTATTGTTGCAAAGTCGACTGTCTGACTTGACTGAAAGTATAAATTTGCAAAGAGACAAACGTGCATACGTGTAATTGCAGGCAATCACTCATACATACATACATACATACATACATATGTTAATGAATGTAAACTACCTCTCAATGCATACATACATGCATGCATTACTATTGCATTACTTGCAGCAGTGGGAATACTCATAAAAACTTACTTAAGTACTTAGTGGGTGTGACCAATAAGAACAATAACGAAAACAGCAAACAATACTATTTTCAAAGGGGGTTTGGTCCGTCAAGCAGTCAAGCGAAAATGCACACACATGTACCTATACATATGTATTTTATATGATTATTACTAACATGTTTCATATAATTTTGGGAAAATATAAGGTTATTCATTTTGCGGTTTCGAAAATAAATATGAATAAAGTGCATTTAAAATAATTTTTTCATCAAATTCCTTTTTTATTATAAATTTCAAGTCTTGACATTATCTCCTCTGGGGCAATCAAGCTCTGGGCTACAGTCAAGTCATTGTCTAACCCGACGGGACGCCATGACCGAGTGTAAATTTCATTCGGTAACCGCGCCTCTTTGGACCGGAAGAGAAGCGCGAGCTATTTTAGTCGACTTTTTACACTGCATCCTTCGACTGACAAAATAAAACAACGTGTATGTAACCCGCCGCCTGTGCAGACTACCAAACACTAGCGCAATGCTTGATTTCTCCAGGGAAAAGGTTCTGGGGGTCATCGGTAAGGCGAAAGCCTCCAAATCCATCAGTACTCAAGGAATAAGCATGCTGACATCTGGGACAAGCAGAGCAGAATTCCTCACAAAGGTCCGCTCTCTGTCTGTGACCACCCTTAAAAATACCCGATGTGTGGAAAATGGGTAGGGTTGTCCCGCAACTCAAGCCGGGGAAACAAGCGAATAAAGAAGAGTCATAACGGCCGATATATCTTCCTACCCAATAGCGAAGACACTTACTGTTCCCGACGTTTACTCACCATCTGAGTCCAGCAGCACATCACCATGGCTTCCCATAGTGCATATTACCACAACAGCACTTAACATTGTAAACACCCGAATAGTCAATGGTCTTAACCAATACCGGTCCTGTGCGCAAACTGTCCTGGTAGCACTGGATTTTGACACCGTCAACCAGTCAGTGCTATTATCGGACATTGAGGAACCCTCATTACCGCCGCGAAACTCCAAAACTAAGGAAGGTTAAACAAGAGGTGTCCTCTCCCGATTATTGTTCAACTTCTATATTTCGAAGCACCCTCCTCCACCAGAAGGGGTTTCCTTGACACTATATATTGATGATTGCTCGGTAATGTCGTCTGGCCAGGATATTGATGATCTCTGTTCGAAAGTGAACGGCTATCTTGACGACCTGTCCCACTTCTTCACTATACGACAGCTGAAAATACAACCGACCAAATCCTTAGCTACCCTTTTTACAAGCTTTACGAAGGAATACAGACTCGAACTAGCTGTGAAGGTCGATGGCGTCAAAATTTCGACCATAAAAACCCAAAGATACTGGGAGTCACATTTGACACTCCTTCACTCAACTCCAAAGCCGCAAGAAATACCCAGCCGGCAGTACCTGGGATAGAGGCAAAGAAACTTTGCTGGCAACCTACAAAGCAATTGGCCGGCGGGTCGTTAACTATGCTGCACCGATCTGGGCACCGGGGACGTACAAGACGCAGTTAAGGAGCTTTGCTGGGTAAGCAATTCTTATAGACGCTGAACCTCCACCCAGACACATCAGAAAAGTTGTACTAGATCTAAACGACACTACTCAGCAATACGTTCAACAACGTTGGATAGGACGGCGTACAGACAAGCACTGAACGCCATTCACCAAGAGTCAGTTAACATCTTCAAAGACTCCCTTCCTGTGAATGGCGTACTCGGAGGTAAATCACCACTCATAGCAGACGAAGAGCTCGAGCTGCCTCGAGAAACCCACGTAATACTGACACAACTTATGTCTGGTTACTGTAGCAGGTTAAACTCTTGCTTGTCCAGACTCGACCCCAACATACCTAACGTAGTGAGTCTCCGCATGACACTAACCCACTGAAACCGACGCATCTAACCCCCCTCTCTCTCTCTCTTGTCCGAACCCGTCGAAACAGCTCGTTTCCGGGACCTGTATCATGGAATATCTTTTTTATTATAACTTTATTCACACAATACTAGTGAGAATACAACATTTTTGGTTTAACCACTGACATTGGTCAACTTCCTGTAGAGAGGAATGGTGCGAATGTTTGAATAAGCGAGTCTTCGAACCTCTTCCCGGAGAGAAGTCTAATCTTACTGTTAATCTAAACAAATTTCAAGTAAATCCAGCCATAAATAAACTTTTTTCGAATAAGTCAGTCCCTCGGTCCCAATCGGTCAAGCGGACATAAGATTTGTACATATAAGAAGAAGAAGATTTTTAACTTTCCCCAGACCTCCACGAACATGTCAAGACCAAGATAAGATAAATCCATTCAGACGTTGTCGAGTTTTAGCCAGACTAACAAACAACAATTCATTTTTATATACATATGTATATATAGCATATAAGATATACTCGTATATATATATATTTAAAAAAAAACTCGTCTGCTTACTAAATGGATGCAAGTGTACAAAGCTTGTCATTACGGTTGCATAAAGGTCAATATATTCAATAAATTAAAAAATAATATCACAATGAAACACAAAAGCGAGAAAATTTCAATGAATTTAATACATATATATTATATTAATTTAATGATGCAAAAAAGATTTATTTTATATGAAAAATGGTTTTAAATTGCATTCATATGATTTGTGCTTTATATTTCTGTAGGCATGTATTTTTTATTCAATTTCCGTAAATACATCAATATGCATACATACATACATATGTACGTATGTATCCGCCCATAAAACAAATAGCAATATCATCTGTAACTTAATAAATTTCCTTTTCTTAATATTTTCTTTTCCGGCAAATCAAAAGGTGAACAAAATGTTTGCGCAGTTCATGTATGTAAATAATTTAATGAGTCACTTGGACTCGACTATTTGCCAATAAACAAACAATTATGCATGAATGCACATAGATATATGTATGTACATATTAATGTGCAAGTGCAAATATATTTATTTTAAATGAAATATTACTAAAGGCAAAAGCAAATAGTAAAATGAACAAAAAAACAAGAAATAAAAGAAATTGTTTCATAAATAAATAAATAAACTTTTATACAATACTAGCAGACCCGGCCACACGTTGCTGTGGCTTCATGTATTTTTTCCAATTTTTATTCTAATTGTTATTGTTTAAGATTTTTTTGCTATAACGGTTGATCCAAGTAGAGGTAGTTTTTTCAGTAGCCGTTTTTCGAGAGATCGCGCTTGAGTTGTGTCAAACTGTAATGTTTTTTTTTTTGTTTTTTGGTTAGGTATTGTTATGGTTAATATTAGGTCAAGTAAAAAGTTCGTTCGGGATTTTATCGATTTTTCAAAATATGAGAACTTTGTGTACATTTTTCCGATTTGTTCGAAAACTTGTTGCCAACGAGATGCCAACTTCATTATACCCCTCTCGTAGAAGGCTGCGTCCCTATTGGCAAAAAAACTCGGAGAGCCAATTTTCACAGGCCTCTCTTGAGGCATACTTCTCACCATTAGGCGCGTTCGCCATGTACAGGAAAAGATGGTAATCACTTGGTGCCAGGTCCGGACTATAAAGTGGGTGCATTAGGACCTACCATCCGAGCTCCTGGAGCTTCTGGCGCGTCACCAAAGACGTGTGTGGCCTTTCGTTGTCCTGATGGAATACAATTCGGCCTCTGTTGATCAAAGATAGCCTCTTTTGGATGAGTGCTGCCTTTAAGCGGTCCAGTTGTTGGCAGTAGAGGGCCGAATTGAGGGTTTGGCCACAGGGGAGCAGCTCGTAGTAGAAGATTGTCGTAAGTGATCCACGTAACACTAGTACTATGGACAATAACGCCATCTCTTAGATAAAAACCGAACGAACTGTTTACTTGACCAAATATAATCAGCTTGTTGAGCATACTATTCGCAACACCATCACCTCCATCTTGAGACCCAGCACTCATTAATGCATAATACTCGACCGAATAGAACGAAAATCTAGCGGTCGTAGCTGTGAGTGTACACGAAGACCGTGGAGAGTCCATTCGGCGCCGTTCGCAGCAACTCGGACCGACGTATGGAACGACTTAGCACATTTTACGTCGAGATCTTAAACTGAAAGCATAAAAAATACAGCTTGTGCAAGAACTAAAGCCGCTCTACCTTCTCAAGCGACATCGCTTTACTCTTTAGGCTCTTGGGTATGTAAACAAGCAAAATTGCCACATTTAGGACGAAGAGCAACCGGAAGAGGTTCAAGAGGGGGAATCATCGGTTCATATTTCTTCAAAAATAATGCCGGTCAGAATGTAACCGTCAATGGTGACCGTTATTGCATCATGATAACGGACTATTTGATACCTGAAATTGAAGCTCGTGATCTCGGCGATATTTGGTTTCAACAAGACGGCGCCACTTCTCACACATAGCATCAATCAATGGATTTATTGAAAAAACACTTCGGTGAGCATATAATTTCACGTTTTGGGCCAGTTGATTGGCCAGCAAGATCATACAATATCGCACCGTTAGACTTTTTCCTGTGGGGATATGTCAAGTCTAAAGTTTATGCGGGCAATCCCACTTTAAATCACGCGTGTCATTCGCCTGTTACCAGTCGAAATGCTCGAACGAGTCATCGAAAATTGGACTCAACGGTTGGACCTTTTGGGACATAGCCGCGGCCTACATTTAAAAGAGATAATCTTCAAAAAATAAATGCCAAAGAATGTTCTTTCGAATGATAATAAACATACCCCAATAAATTTGAATTATTTGTGTGCTTTTCTTTAGAAAAAAGTAGGGAAGCTCGAAATGGATTACATTTTATATACAAAAATTATGAAATTATCGATAGCACCAGAGAGGACACCGTCTTTTTATTTTTTAACAATTTCTACATTTTTTTACAAAGTTAGCGTTCTTAGAAGTGGCAAAGAGATTTGTAAATATATACATACATACATTCACAAATAGAAATTAAATAAAGAAATATTTAAAATTTACTAAAAACAAAAACAAGCCATCACACTAATATAAAGACTCTTTACCTCGCTAATGAGAAGCTTAACCCTTTCGACTTTTTACTTCTGGCTTTGCTGTTATTTGAAATAAATCTTACTAAGCTAGTTTAGACCGCTTTATAAGTCAGAAACAACAACAATGTAATCGAAAATAAATGTCATTGACCGATTTTATATTTGCAGCATCTCATACATACATACATATGGACATATGGACATTTACACGTATAAATATGACTATATGAATGTATGTGTTTCTAGTAAACAAAAAATCACTGAATTCATTCTAAATGATAAGAGTCAGGAACAACACCAACAATGGTCAACAAAAACACAAATTTGCTAACCACGAATTTCCAAAGCGTGTTAATTATGAGTTGAATGAAGCTGCTAAGTCATTAGCGTTTAAATGAACTCATAACTGAAAATAAACATAAATTAGCTGACACAACAGAAACCAAAATGTCCAAAGTAAAACGGAAAATGTGACATTTAGCGTTTAATAAAACTGAACGAGAAAGAGCGAGGGAGAAAGCGGAAAGGAGAGAGGGGGCGATATAGAGTTAGAACAATTCATGCTTTTAACCTACAGTGGGTAATAAAGGTATGTCGACACTCTAAACAAACAAAGTTTATTAACTCCACTCGCAGCTACTGAAACGCGCAGTCAGTTTGTGTTAATCAGTTAAATTACATTAAAGCAAACATAGATACATACATAAGGCATATTAATATCTGGAATCGCAACTATGACAGATCACTTCACTTGGTTAAAAGGAGGAGCTATGTGTCTGACTACTGGGTACGTTCAAATACGATCCCAAGTAGTTGACGACTTCCTATCTTGGACCAAGTATCCTCTGGGTAGCCAAAAAAGCATCCATTCGGAGGTGAGAAGACGAACTCCCTCGAGGTCGTGCGTAGGGTTTTAGACAAGAAAAAAAACAACCATCAGCCATGCGGAGGCGGCTTAGTATAAACTGTAGGTCTCTCCGATTGTTGGAGAAAACATCAAGACGCAACACAACAAATTGGAGGAGGAGCTCGGCCGAAAATCGCTTCAGCGGTTAGAAAGCGCCAAATATATGTGTATATATATATCTGATAAATATGATCCCTTAATTGAGAAGGTGTCGATATGCTGCTGGTTGATGTTGATGTGTGTTGTAAAATTCGGAAGACACATTCCTAGTGTTCTAAATGTACGTACATTCCGAGAACCTAACATAGGCATGGAGCACTGTCTTGTAGCAGCAATGATACGCACCCGTCCTAAAAGCCACAAACAAAACAGGCAGCCAAACGGGATTCTACCGACTCAGGTGCAGACAACAAAAGAATGAGTTCAAATGTTTTGGAATGAAGAGTTTGAGAAGCTGACAGACAAGTGTAATGCTCAAAAGTTCTATGACCAGAAGATTTCAAGGTCGGAGCAAGGGGAATTGTAAGGCAGATGGAATTACAATGGTACGAGTACACCTTCTGTCACTTACAAGCTACTTCTCAAGGAATTTACACGTGAACAAGCAGCGTCGAGATGGCACAAAAATTCAGACTTAAAAAGGGAGGTCATGTCTAAAGTAATGGGAGTCCGGACAGGTCACTGGACGACCTGCAGAAAGACTAAAGGCTTTCTATAAAAGATGCACCAGAAGAAAAGGAGGTACTGATCACACATCTCTTTCGCGACTATCATGCTTTGGGCAGCGCTGGGTTTCGGTATTTCGGGATTCTACTGCTGGATATCATGGATGTAATGTGGTTCATTAGAGAATCGAAATGGTTGGATAACGAAGCTTAATGGTCAAGTTTTTGTGGCATCACAATGGGTCTTAGTCAGGCCGAAGTATAGTCAGCAGATGCTTTAATATGAAAGAATTCATGCATTTCCAACTCACTCAACAGAATGCTCAGAAAGACTATCGACGTGATATATATATATATATATATATATGTATGTAGAAACAATTTTATGGGAAATGGAGGATCTAGCTGCCCACCAACAACATATGCATAAGGAATTTTCAGAATGCGACCATTAAGGAGACCATAAAGGGTAACAAATCGCTTTCTAAAATAGAAAATGAACCAAAAACTAAGTCTACACCAAAATGAGCTGCTTTTTGTACTAGTTCAAATATGATTTAATTTAAAAGGATAATTTTTATTCCAAAACACTTCAATGCAAGTATGAATATGTATGCAAGAATGTCTGTGTTACCAACCACAGTGGTTGCTGCGTACATTTGAATTATCCGTAAACCTGTAAACTCAATTTAGTATACAACTGTATATTTACATACATCTGCATACGTGTATGTATGTGTGTACATTTGATTATCGCTGTGTACATTTTTTTGTTTTTTTCAATTTCGAATCAAAACACAGCTCACTGCGCTACTCTATTAATATGAACTTGTTGTAAATATTTCCCAATGTTTGCATGAGGATGTGTGTGTATATGTTTGTATATGGTATATGCGTGAGTGAATGTGTGGACATGTATAAAATTTACTGTAAAAATTTTATCAAAGCAAATGAAACGTGATTTCTGTGCTAATAGGCTGCCAAACAAATAAATGAATGAATGTAGACATGAATATGTACCTTGTGTGTGTGTCTGTGTCAGTCTATTTATGCATCGCACAATACAATTACAAATGTACAATTACTCTGTACACGATGTAGACGCAGCATCAGCGTCAAGTGGTATACTAAATGCTGACTCACCCACACAATCATACATCGTTAAATTTAAACTCATTTGCAACATAAAAGCGATAATAATAATAACAACAACAACAATAACAAGGCAGTGAGACAAAGTTGTTGGCTGATTTGTTGTTGCTATTGAATTTTATGTAGCTTATCGTGTCAATTCATACATTTGACACACACGACGCATGAAGCGCAATAACCTCCAACAAAACTCACACACACATACACGCGCACACACACATACACGCCTCGTAAACAAACGCCAACAAGCGCGTAATGAAATGATGGCAAATGGTGATCCACAGCCATGCCCGTACCGGTACCAGTGCACCAAGAGCCACCACAATTCGACGCCTCCACCTTCTTCCTCCTCCTCCTCCTCTTGCTCCTCCTCCTCCTCACGTACCCACTGTCGAGTATTTACACGAATTGCTTTCCAACGCTTTGCTTGGCATGTTGCGTATGCTAATTGCCGCACTTAGCTAAGCTCGCGATACACAAATTTTTTAAGTACGTACACTTGTAAACTCTCGCATAGAGTATGTGTAATGCAAACGGCAGCCACGTGAGAAATACGCAACAATAATTTGGGCTAGCGGCTAGACCTCTGGAGATCTACTGCAGTTACCAGGTCACTGGATGAACACCATGCCCCGATCTCCACAAAAAAAGAAAGCTCAGAGAGTAGAGAGTGGTTAATCGGGAGATCCACCAAGTACTGACTGCAGGAGTATTGACTGCTTTTATTCGGCTGATATCAACTCAAGCTTTCTCTTTAATGGAGACTCAGGCAAGAGCATGCAGTAAGGTATTACCTCTTAGGTTTTGAGTTTAGTCGAAACGGCAGGCCTTTTTCTCTCTTTTCATGAAAGGGCCATTCAAAAGTAATAGAACTCAAAGCGAAATTCCCATATCCATTATTATTTTCTCTCCTACGAATTACCTAACCGCATTTCTCAAAATCAATAGGAAGAACAACTAACGGTATAATCGGCTCATATTGAGCCCCGCAATCACCGATATGATCATATTGGGTTGTCACAAGCTTTTGAAACACAAATGTCCAACAATTTCGTCGAACGTTACCGGCGGTTCTTAGAAATCCGAGATTCCAACGTGTGTGCGACCACAAATTGACAAAAAAAAAATTCTCAAACTATCGATTTCCTACAGGGCCCGTCGCATACGTGAACGCCGAATTAACGTGTAGATGTACACATTTGTATAAGCACTTGTAGGCCGGCACGTGATTGTGATGCGGCTGCTGTCGACAATACCACCAAAACACGAACATGCCACTCCAACCGGCCGCTACTCTCTGCCTGCCGGTGGTGGCAATCATTTTGAGGTTAAATAAATTTTAAATGTCAACAAAATTCGCCAAAATATGAGCTTAGACGCGCACAAAGCGAATTGTGGTGCGGGGAGGGTTGGTGGCGCTCCGGCAGGATTTTAGACTTTCTAATTAAAAATTTTTATTGTCGCATGAGTACAAACAAACACCACCAGCTTGATGTACCTATGTATGTATGAATATGTAAATGAAAAAGGAGGAGTGGCACAAAGTGAGTTCGGGGGGAATAGCGCAAGACGACTGCTAATAAATAAGCGCGCCATGGAAGCTTTTTCATTTGAATCTCTAAAAAGGCAATTTGTTGTAAATGTGAATGGCGCTTATGCAAAAGACCAGATTGTGGGTGGGAGTGGGAGAAATGTCGTAGCGTATAAAGTCTACAGCAAGAAAGGAATGTGATGCAGAGGTGGAGGAGGAGATTGTAGGTGTGAGTTTCCACGTCGTACACTCACATATGCCTCTTACGGTGAAGGATTAATTGCAAATAAGGCTAATAAAATTTTCATATTTCATTTTTGTGACACAAATATATAAATACACGTATGTTTGTACGTACATACACACATACGTGTAAGAAGTACAAACATGACTCAAGGGCGTAAATTAAGCGAAATTGTTGTCAAGACAAATTTTGATTATTAAAAGCCAAAAGAGCACAAGAAGTGTAAGGTGGTTTAGTGAAGGCAAGAGAAGGAATATGTAAGAAGTTTCTTAAATACTAAACAAGTGAAATAAACTTTACAAACTCAAGAAGATCAGGAGAAAGTTTGAGAATTAACAAACCCTCCAGCAACCGCGACGAATGTAAACAAAATAAATTACAAACATTTCTCGCTTGTTTTTAAGTAAACTTATGAAAAGATAAATAATTGAAAATTAAACAAATTCACATTGGCATTTATGTAAATAAATGAGTAAAGAAAAACCACAAAACCCAGACAGCGAAGAAGACAAAAAACACGGGCAATCGAGGAGTGGGGGATAAATGAAGAGAAAATCAGACAGCGATGTGACCACAAGCAACACAATCAATTAAACCAAACTAAAAACAAGAAAATAAATTAGCAACAAATTGATTCAGTATGAGGCAACCGAAATAAGATAAAACAAAAATTTTAATTGAATAAATTTAAAAATAATAATAAAAAATTAAATAAAAAAATTTAAAAAGTAGCATATAGGTAAAATGCCAATGAAATAAAATAATATAAAATACAGTAAATTAAAATAATATAAAATAAATTAAAATAAAATAAAATAAAATAAAATAAAATAAAATAAAATAAAATAAAATAAAATAAAATAAAATAAAACAAAATAAAATAAAATAAAATAAAATAAAATAAAATAAAATAAAATAAAATAAAATAAAATGAATATAAAATAAAATAAAATAAAATAAAATAAAATAAAATAAAATAAAATAAAATAAAATAAAATTAAATAAAATAAAATAAAATAAAATAAAATTAAATTAAATTAAATTAAATTAAATTAAATTAAATTAAATTAAATTAAATTAAATTAAATTAAATTAAATTAAATTAAATTAAATTAAATAAAATAAAATAAAATAAAATAAAATAAAATAAAATAAAATAAAATAAAATAAAATAAAATAAAATAAAATAAAATAAAATAAAATAAAATAAAATAAAATAAAATAAAATAAAATAAAATAAAATAAAATAAAATAAAATAAAATAAAATAAAATAAAATAAAATAAAATGAAATGAAATGAAATAAAATAAAGTAAAATAAAATTAAATTAAATTAAATTAAATTAAAAAATATAAAATAAAATAAAATAAAATAAAATAAAATAAAATAAAATAAATTAAAATAAAAAAATTAAAATGAAGTCAAATAAAACAAAAATAAAATAAAACAAAATAAAAACTAAAATAAAATAAAATCATATAAAATACAAGAAAATAAAATAAGATAATAAAAAAATAAAACAAAATAAAATAAGATGATCGATCCACTTCGTGTGCCTTACAAAGGCAATGAGATAATATAAACAAAAAAATCAAAATAAAATTAAATAAAATAATATAAAAGAAAGCAAACAAACTAAAAAATGAAAGAAAATCAAATTAAATAACGTAAATTAATTTTATAAAAGAAAAACAATATCAAAAGTTATACACCAAATTGAAATTGAATTTAATAATATAAACAGTAATTAAAAAAAGAAATTAAATGTACTACTTTTGTATGTATGTATGTATAGTATTTGGGAACATTATTTTAAAAGTCATAAGATAAATGAAATTATTCATCAATTTATCTTTTTTTATTTAAGCTTTATTTAAATACTTCATTTATAATATTGATTAAATAAACTTTATATGTCGACATACATACATATGTATGTATATGTATACCCTTTTCGCTGGAAGGTAAACAAGTGTTTCCCAAAAACCTTAATTTAATTGAAATTATTTACTCTTACGCCTCCTTCAATCGAAGTTAATTAAACATGAAATCAAACGAATTTCAATTTGAATATCGAATCATCAAAAGAGAAAAAAGTAAGCTCTCTTTTTCCTTTCTTTTTGCTCTCTGTGTTGAGAAAGTTGCAGGGTTATCACCAAATTTTATTTCCCGAAAATTTCACAAACTTCATTTTAATTTAAACCTAAAAGAAATATACATATGTACATATGTACATATGTATGTGTACGTACGTATAAAGATGTGCAGATATGTACATATGTATATTCTGCTCTTCCAGCGCATTGAGCATAAAGTAATAGCAGCAATACAGGCAACCAATCAAAGGAATCAGGGGCGCGGCGAGTGGAAAGGGGGGAGGGTGCCTTGTGGTCGAACATTGAGCACAGCCGCGAACGACAGCAATTGGTGTGTAATCATTATTGATGCTACTAATTAAACTAATTGATTGGTGGCTAAATCAAATTTTCACTCTTCTAAGTAAAATTAAATAAAGCAAAAGCAAAAACAAAACAAAATCGAATTTAATTGGAATTCGTGATAACGTATGTATGTATGTATGTATGTATAAACTGATAAATTTAAGATGGACTTTTGCACTTGAGGTTAGAATTCGACGAAACTTAAAATAACTGTATCTGTTTACCACTAATACTATATACAGCTTTTATTCAAAATATTGATTTCAGTTGAAAATTGCAATGAAATCATTTAATGTCGGCTTTAGTTAGCATGAACTGAACACAAACTGATTATTAATGCCAAAGATATGAAGCGCAAGCCAGGGTGCTAAATTCGGCCTGAGACGAACATTGCGCCGGCAGCTCTTTCGATCGAGCTGAGAGAGGGGATATTTCAAATAGTATGTTAAACGAAGAACTCGCACAGAGAGAGAGAGACGAAAGTTGAGGTATGGACGCGCTCCGGATCCCTAATGAATTTTAGCAGGTCCGATGCTGCATGCGTGTCTCAACCACGTTCGAACCCCAAAATCTCTCCCTGCTTTCAAAGCTTTTACAATTCCCTTTCAACGAAATATTTCCTATTTTCTTCTGCATTTTCCAACATCTGCCCACAAAATCGTAAATAAACGAACTATGAACTTAATTGCGATTTTATGAGTGGAGAGATGGTATGGAACCAGCTTGTCTGTCGCAGAAAAAGTACACACATATTAAAAGACTTCGCATCGACTGACTTAACGACTCTGACTAACTAACGAGCAAACGACAATCAAGGAAACTCACAAAAACATAGATTGTTAAACTGTTAACGGTCATAAGGGGGAGATATTTACACATGCAAAAACGCTGATGAATACTAAAAGAGAAGATGAAAGAAATTGCGCTGATTGACAGACGAAAAGTAGAAGCCTCACAAAAAAAACAAAAAAAAAAATGGAATGAAAGAAGCCGAGTTAAACGCCGAGAGCGAATATAAAATTAGAATAAGTAAGAAATCGGTTGGGAGTGCAAATAACGTAGAGAAAACTGGTAATTTGAATCAAAAGTGGGAAAATCTCAGGCAAATGCCACGAAGCGTGTGATCCTCAAAATTGTGACAACTCAGGATCATGTGCTTGAAATGACTCGGATTGCGGTAGATGTGGCTGTGGATAAAAAATTTAGTTAATCCGTGATAAAATAATTTTATTAATACCCGATTAAAAAGTAATCGGTTCTTTGTAAATATCTTTTTTTCTTTTTCTGCTTTCTCTCTCTTTCTTTTTCTCTTCTTTTTTTCTTTCTCTCTTTCTCTTACTTTCTTTTTCGGCTTCATTCTTTTTCTCTCTTTTTTTTCGCTGATTCTTTCATTTTCCCTCTCTTTTTCTCTTTCTCTTTCTCTTTCTCTTTCTCTTTCTCTTTCTCTTTCTCTTTCTCTTTCTCTTTCTCTTTCTCTTTCTCTTTCTCTTCATCTTTCTCTTTCTCTTTCTCTTTCTCTTACATTTTCCCTCTCTCTCTTTCCTTTTCTTTTTTTCTCTATCTCTCTTTCCCTCTCTCTCTCTTTCTCACCGCTCTCTCTCTCTCTCTCTCTTTATCTTTCCCTCTCTCTCTCTTTCTCTTTCCCTCTCTCTCTCTTTCTCACCGCTCTCTCTCTCTCTTTCTCTCCCTCTCTCACTCTCACCCTCACTCTATCTATCTTTCTGTCATTCTCCTTTTTCTTTCCTTCACCGATTTTATTTAGATACGAAACAAAACTGAAAGACACCAATTGTACAACAAATAAAATGTAACGGAAAAGAAGAAAGCCGAGAGCACGAGAAATCGTTACAATGCCAGAACACAACCCAATCACGATCATTTAAGTGCGGCACCAGCTGCAGTTGACCAAACTTAAATTGACTTGGCGACTCGATGACTGTTAACTTCGACAACTTTTTACGATGTTTTTGTTTACACAACAACACTAATGACACTTTGATATGCCCAGCAAAATGTTGAGCAAGGAGTTTTTAAGGATATTCGTGGCTGCCAAAAGAAAAATGTCGTTGGAATTTATTGAAGGGAAACAATGTATTGGACGAATTTGTCGAGTGGCGAAAACTAATGAACACCGCGCGCATGCTGGAGCGGCAACCAAAAATGATAAGAAAGACGTAGCAGAGGTAGAAGAAGAAGAAGACCAACAGCGCTAAGAGCAACCGAAAATTACCTCATAAGCGAAAACCAAGCATAAAATTTCGTTAAACACAACAATTTTCCCTTAAATTTACGCTTCTCCAACCGAAACTCTAACAGGGCTGCAGTGAAATTCTACGAGCTTATGCTGGCGCTCCGCTAAAGACTGTGCCTCGATA
The DNA here is from genome assembly GCA_037013455.1 of Ceratitis rosa. Taxonomy (NCBI): domain Eukaryota; kingdom Metazoa; phylum Arthropoda; class Insecta; order Diptera; family Tephritidae; genus Ceratitis; species Ceratitis rosa. Next base: position 4,285,830 of record JAWMAG010000039.1, read on the forward strand.
GCCAAATGATTGCAGAAAGTTTTGCAATTAAAAACTAAAAGCAATCGCCACTCGCGCACACTAAAATGGGAAATATTTTTAGAGAGTCAAAAGTTCTCTCAAGTATGCGCTCACAATGCGCAGAGAGGGTAGCGTGATGCCTGCGACAATGATGCAACAGCGTCAAACAAAGCGCGCCCAGCTGCTTATTTGCACTGGGAGATGGTTTGTCATTGCTGGTAATTACTCCCGCTTCGTTGATGGAGCGTAAAAGTGTCGCAAATTTATCTTATTTTACATTACGCTTACAAAGTTTACACTTATTCCTTCATACATACATACATACATACATACATACATATGTATGCAACAGATTGCCAATTAAGAGTTGTTTAAACAGATTCGTATCGCAAAGGAGGGAGGGGTTAAATGAGTCGGTTTCACGGAGTGTGCAAAGAGATGCTTGGTATTGTTCGGAGGCTCCATGCATATGAATAATGTATATGTAGACTATGTCCGAGTCCAGTCTGGGTGGAATTTTAATGTACTACCAGATCCGGACTTTACTTTTGCTAAAACTTTTTGGGTCTCACGCAGTAGCTCAGCAATTGATCTGAAATGGTCGAAGCTTGTACTCTGATGACGTCATTTACAAAGGTTTTGGTGATGAATTCTCTGTGAATCACACCCACGAACCCTCTATATGTATTCGCGTCTAGCGGTTCGGTTTTATATTGTTCTACTCAGTCCGTGAAATCAAGTACGGATCCCTACGGTAGAAAGAAACGCGGGAAAGTGGGAGATTTCCTTGTGGTGGCTCAACCTCATTTAGTTCGATGGGCATATGTGGTTAGCGTTGCTCGCGCATAAGCAATTTATTATACTTAAATATAGCTTTGGCCTTTAAACATTTAAAAGAAAATTCTGCTAAAAATAGCCGCAGCAATGAATCACTAATTTAAAATTGCACATATTTACTTTTTCCAGTTAAAAATTGAAGCTCTCGAAATATTTTCACACCAAGAAATCTCGGCAATTTGAAATCACAAAATTCATTATGAAGATCTGTTCGAAAACCTTGACCCAAAACACACACACACACACGCAGACAAGCGACATGCAACGAAACCCCCACCGCAATCACGTCACATCATTTGACGAAATGCCAATTTACATACATACATACGTACATACATACAAATTTACTGCCACTAAAAAATGAGGAGGCACACAAAAGACAATTGCCATAAAACAATTCTATTAATCGCCCGAAAAGTCAATGAGCGTGAAAAAATGCGTAACAATAAGCCACAGGGGACGAAGGGGCGTAGAGGGGGTTTTGGGAAAAATGTATGAATTGAAATATTTCAATTGTACGCCAGCGAGACTCTCATGACCCAAGACAACAAAAGGCAGAACAGAAAACACCAAAGCGAACATAAAAACTGTGTGGGCGATGCTGAAGACGAGTGCAAGAGAGAGAGAGAGCGGGTGAGAGTGAAATTGAATGTCGGCAACCCCAGCCAGGGAATGGTTGTCATAAAAACAAAACTATTTGCGGTGACTTTGTTGTAATGGCACCCAATAAACACATATGAAATGGAATAAAATAAAATGAAATGAACTTTGTGGAAGAATTTTTTCTTTCTTTTGTTTTTTGCGCAGAGCTCTCACTCTAATAAATAATGGAAAAAAGCAAAAAAAAATAAAAAATTTAAACTATATGCAAATGACTGAAATTATGACAACATTTTGGTCAAATTGTATACAAATGAAGTATGTGTGAAAGTGTTTGAAAACTTTTAGTTAAGTAAGAATAAAACGAAACGATATACATATGTATGTACGATATGAAACATAAAATGTTGCTAAACATAAAATGTTGCTAAATATAAAATGTTGCTAAACATAAAATATTGCTAAACATAAAATGTTGCTAAACATAAAATGTTGCTAAACATAAAATTTTGCTAAATATAAAATGTTGCTAAACATAAAATGTTGCTAAACATAAAATGTTGCTAAACATAAAATGTTGCTAAACATAAAATGTTGCTAAACATAAAATGTTGCTAAACATAAAATGTTGCTAAACATAAAATGTTGCTAAACATAAAATGTTGTTAAACATAAAATGTTGCTAAACATAAAATGTTGCTAAACATAAAATGTTGCTAAACATAAAATGTTGCTAAACATAAAATGTTGCTAAACATAAAATGTTGCTAAACATAAAATGTTGCTAAACATAAAATGTTGCTAAACATAAAATGTTGCTAAACATAAAATGTTGCTAAACATAAAATGTTGCTAAACATAAAATGTTGTTAAACATAAAATGTTGCTAAACATAAAATGTTGCTAAATATAAAATGTTGCTAAACATAAAATGTTGCTAAACACAATATGTTGCTAAACATAAAATGTTGTATAAATATATGATGAAAGGATGAAATATTTTTGGACATTAAAATGTTGCTAGTTGATGGCTCTTAACTTGAAATGTTAAAAAAGTTGCTGAGCATATATGTACACGTATGTAAATATATAAGCGACCTATCAAATGACATTGATGTGCCTAACCACAAAAATAAAAAGAAAACAAACGTAAAGGTAGCAGTAACCAAAACAAACCAAAGACAAATTTCAAATTCACCGAGTGACCGTAAAACAACAATAACAAAAACAACGAAAACAAAATGGTCAGTTGATCAAAAGGACTGTCTGTGGCAATTCAAGCGGCATGTCAATCAGGAACAACAGCCAATATGTTTGGTCATCCTGCAGCCACAAATGAAATGAAAGTAGAACAGAAAATACGGTAGAAATGAAAAAACAAGAATAATGAAAAGAAAAAAGAGAAAATTGCCATACTCATGTAAATATGAATCTACGAGCAGTATGAACAGTGAAACCACCCACTAAGGCCGAAGTATATGTACATATAATACGTAGTTACATTCATGTATGTATTTATATGTAATATATGCGAGTATATACAAAATTTACACATACGTGTATGTACATACTCGTACATATAGGTATATTATGTACACACATACAAATGTATATGCGGCTTTAGCTCGGTCAAATACATGCCACATGCCCAAAGAGCAAATTTCCATGCGACCGGCTCTGCTGAGATTTCTACAAATAAATATATGTACATACAAACACCAAAACCACAACATAGCGGTAAGTGGCCGTCAAAGGGCATATGGACACACACATGTGCAATTTGCGAATAAAACAAAAAAAAAAGAAACGTTTTTATGTTAAAACGGAAAATATGGACACTTAAAAGAAAATTACAAATTCGAGTGCAGCTAAACGCCTGCCTCACAAGAATTCAAAAATAAATTACTAAAATATCGAAAATTCCTTGCAGGACTTAAAATACGAGCAAAGCTTGAATAGGAAAGAGAAAAATTTACAAGTGTAGAATTCTAAGGATAAACAAAGCACATGTAAATATGTTTGTGTTTGAACTTACATATGTACATATGTATACAAGTAAGTATGTGTATTTGCACATATAGGTACACTTAATACATCTGACAAATTGTTAACAAAAAAGGGTTAACTAATTTACATAGAAATTGAAAATGAAAATGGTTAAAGCAATTTTGAAAAAAAAATAAAGCATTTTTCCTGCAAAAAATGAGAGGAAATATTGTTGTGAAGTGAAATCGAAATATGTGTGAAGAAAAGGTGAAGTATGCATTTTTACTGGTGTAAATCCAAATGTGGTAAAGAGTAAAAGCTGGCATCGCTGCATTTCAGGAGATGGGACAATAAGCGAAACAAAAGAAAGAGAATCCTTTCGGACTTCCACAGCCACGAGAATATAATGAAAAGGAAATTTGGTCTAAGATTTCTATAGATAGATACTCTAGCGCCGAGTACTGCCAATTCTAGATGTCCTGACCGAACCGTACTTCTAAAGTCTATGAGAAGAGAAAAAAACTCCTCGCTCTATTGTAAAGAACAGAAAGACCCTTGTTAACTTGGGCTAAAAAGTTCCGAATCTTACAAATTCTTTATGGTTCGTTGGTGAATAAAACCAAAATTGTCTTTGTTAGGACTGAAACTTTTCAGCCGATGTGTTAGTTATTGTACAAAACAACTTCCCCAGAAGGCAATACTTCTTTCGGAGTTACTCTTTTTCGCAGCTCAGTTTGGTTTAACATTTTAAAATGAACAGACTTACACCGGACCAAATGTTTGCAAAGCGTGAAAATTTATTAGAAAAATAATGGTTCGGTTCGGTGGACAAAATCGTTCAGCAAAGTCGGTAATGTGAGCAACCATGGATAATACGCCCGGAGGCACCGTACAGTACGCACCGAGGCCCTACTGCTGCTGTGGTGCAAAGTATCGAAGAAGATCCGAATAAGTCTATACGCCATCACGCACAACAATTAGAGTTGTGAGGGTTACATCATAAAAAAAGTCACTGTTTTGTATGCTCTATGAGGAGAGGCAATCATTGGTCTATATTTCTGCAAATATATAGCTGGACACAATGTTATTGTCAATGGGGAACACTATAGACTCAAGATTAATAACATATTTATTCCTGAGTTGGAGGATATTGATGTGGATGACCTTTGGTTCCAACTAAGACTGCGCTACTTGCCAACGAAAAAACAATTATTGAAGGAAACTTGTGATCAGCGCATTATCTCGCGTGGCGATTTAACACCACTGGGCTATTTCTGTGTGGTTATATAAAGTCGCTTATCTGCACAGCCTCGAAGGTCAATCGTAATTGAAGAGGATTTTATTACATAATGGATGGATGGACACACTTTAGCTCTGAAAGTAATCGATGTCGTCAATGAAAGCAATGGGAAAATATCCAGTTTATACTATAAAAGTGATCAGATGAAGAAGAACCTCGCTTGACTACATGTCTACAATTGGCGCTGAACGGCGAAGAGACGCTATTATTGGCTGTAAAGAAAAAGAGCAGACCTACCATCCAAAAACTAGCAATACAATGTTTCTAAACATAAAATGTTGCTTAACATGAAATGTTGCCAAACATGAAATGTTGCGAAACATAAAATATTGCTAAACATAAAATGTTGCTAAACATAAAATGTTGCTAAACATAAAATGTTGATCAACATAAAATGTTGCTAACCATAAATTGTTGCTAAAAACGAACAATATTTCCGTTGACGATTTGTTACGATGAATAATTCCGCAATCATTACAAATCTGCTTTACAAAAAACTGTCTAAACTCAGTTCAAGCTTGAATTTTGCAAATTCCGCAAAAAAAAATATTGAATTCGCATCCACTTAACGATTAAACGCCGTGATTTAGAGCGCGCATATGTCGCTTTATTTACTACGTCGCCAACGCCGACCGTCAACCGCGGCTGAGTAAAGCAAACAAAAACGTTTTCCATCAACAACGACAACAACAACAACATAGTGAAGTCATTCTAACTTTCAATGCAGCCTCAGTAGTAAACAAACGAGAGAAAACACACACAGACACGGGGTGAGTTAAAAGGGAAACTACACCGAAAGCAAAAAACCCAGTGCACTCGTTCGCATGTGTATATATGAATGCACATGGATTTCCATATACCCAATAGCACATAAAAGCATAGGCGATATCCTTTTTAATGCCAAACGCATTGGAGTAAAACAATTTTTCAGAACATATTTTTTGTGTCCGTTTCGAATTCGAGGCCAACTCGGGTAAGTGAGGACTATATTTTTTCGCAAGAAGTAAAGCCTCCGAAACTTTAGTTACTTTAATATCAAATTCGCCAATCAGAGTTTACGATTCGAGTTCGCCGATGTGGCGCCGCGTGGTATTTTCTCGGTCGCTCTATCGGCGATAACCAAGCGTGTTTTGAATTCGACGCGAATTTTCTGTGTTGACTGGGTACGCAATTTGCTGAATGTGTCGCGCCTCTATGCAAGTATTGAATTGCGTATTTTTTCAGAAATGACACACACACACACACACACAGAGCTACATTTACAAAGTGATTTAATTGCGGGGGCGCCTCTGAAATTCTAACGCCACACTCATCGGCGTGTTGGTTGTGCTAAATAAAAACAACAACAATAAGATCAAATAAGAAAGAGTTAAGTTCGGTTTGCTCTAAAGTCCGTGGCAGGATTCCCAGAATGCTTGATTAATTCAGACCACATATGGAAGCAAAAAGCCGAAAGAAAACCGGGACGGCGGTTAAAATGGTATCTGCAAGTACGAAGAAATTACAACCAAAGTTGAAGACACGAGACTAATATAAACCCAGGAAATTGATGGTTATTTGGTTGGTTAGTTGAAAGACAGGGTTCAGGATCTGAACGTAAGCGGGCGTACTTAAGCCATTGAGGAGCATTGTGCTCCTGCGTATCTTCCATGAGTTTCCCAGCTGACTGTGATACCTTAAACTTTTTGGGATGTGCCGTGTCAGGGAGTACGGTTTTGACTCAGGTTCATAATGATGACTCCGAGTTCCGTCTCCAGTAACAATTTGACGATTCCCTTCACCATTCTTCTCTTCATTACCGAAGTTCTTGGTACCCATCTTGTGTTTCTTTTCTTTAGTCGAGCATCGTAGACGACAATTTTTTCAACTTTTTGCTTAAGTTCGGCCGATGTCGTCTCGTAAATACGTTCCCTCGCAAAAATAGAAAAAAAAATGAATCTTTTTCCAACGATCTTGTAGTTTCTAAATTTAGCAGCGTGCTCTGGATTCCAAAGAACAATTATACTAAGTGTCATTAAGGCATCTTTGGTTCAATTTATATTCATAACAACCGTTACGCGGAGAAACTTAGCCTACCCAACGGGAGCATGATTGCCGGGTATAAATTAGTGTTGCATGCAGCACTAAATAAATTTGGCTTTGCAAGCAATATTTTAGTTTTATGAAATCGCTTTTAGACCGAACAACGAACGTGTGTCGGCCGTGCGGTTGTTAGCTGCCTAGGAAAGCGTTAGAAAAGCGTGTTGACGAACCCACTTCACTGCTCACTCACTCCCACTCGACTCCGTCGCTCGCTGTGCGGAAAGCTTTGTATTCTTTTATAGATTTATTTTTGTCCCTTTTTACATTTCACTATTTTTGCGCTCTCTCTTTTGCCACCGATTCGCCTCACCGGCAATGCATTCATTCGTGCGAATTTCATTTTTCCCTCAAGTGTCTTCCTTGACGTCCGACTGACTGACTGACTGACTGACTGACTGACGGCCTGACTAAATGTCGGTCTGCTAAAATTGTCGCTTTGTTTATTGTTCTTTTTGTTGCTGCTGCGCCTGCATTTATGTACCTCACACCTTCACAAAATACTCTATTTATAATTCGTTGACTTCGCCGCGCTGCGCCGCGCATAAAACCGTCTATTTTATTATCTACCATATGTGCACTTATGTACGAGTATGTGTGCATGTACATATGTACGTATATGTTTGAGCATGTGAATATATGCTATCTGGTCTTTTAGCATTCAGTCACCCCGAGAAGCCCAGCTTACGACGCAGGCGCACCCAAGTATCCGCGCAAAGCGCCGCGTATGAATGAATTATCGAGATCGCTTAATCAAGCGTGCACTGCTGGCTCCGTCGCTGGCGTCGATGTCGCACCCATTGCCATTCGTTATGGCAGCTGTTGTTGTTATTGTTGTTGTTCTCAATACGCAATTACTTTCACTATTTTCCCCCCTCTTTTAATTCTATTATTTTCGGAATTTTATTATTATTGTTGTTGTTGTTGTTGTTGGTGTTGGTGTTGTTGTTGTTCTTGTTGTTGTCGTTGTTGTCGTTGTTGTTGTTGTTGTTGTTGTTGTTTTTGTTGTTGTTGTTATTGTTGTTGTCGCACCAACATTGTCCTCACTCGAGCGCTGCACATTGAAGCGCATCCGACTGTGGCATATGGGATACGCTCCGCCGGATATTGATGAAATCTAATGGAAATTCTATGAGGTGTTGAAGATACATACATCCGTGCATCGGTGGTGCGGGGGTAGCACGTGTCGCCGGGCGAGAGTAAAGTATTTACATACACGTATGTATGTACATATGTACATAAGTACATTATGCACCACATGCTGCCACAACGCGCTACTGGGAAATTCTTAAATCTATTTCAATTAAATATTTTTTTCCTCCGATTTTACAAAATAACTCTGCTTTTCCCATCCAACGGTACAATTTTCTCACAGCGAATTGATTGCTGCAATATCCCTCGGGATGAATTAAACTTTGTAGGCACTAACGTGGAGTTTCGGGAGTAGCAGTCGGCAGATTAACATAGATATACGCATCAAATGTAAATGTATGTATGTATGTGTGCAGTTTTAAAGATTAAAAACGAATGGGTAAGCATTCTTTAGCTCGAAAATTCTGTTATTAATCAACTGCTGAGGGTGAGAATGCTCTCAATTTAAAAAACATTCTTTTTCCACTTTGATTAATTATGCAATAAAAAGATGCGTTTTGTATGCTGAAAGAATTTCTAATGCTTGAAAGCATTCGAATAATAGAAGTTACAATTATTTTAGTATATTCGAACAACTTGTGTGCAGAATAAAACATTACACAATGAGAGTAAAGGGTGTTTTTTAGATATGTGATTTTCAAGAAGAAATAAAGCACATACATATAATTAAATGGTTTTGCCAAGAATATAGATTAATTAAAAAGTTAAAGGTTTGCCTTTATGTTTTAAAAATGAATTCCAGCCAAGACAATTTCCGACCACTTTTCCCAGCGAATTCCAGGGCCGTATGTCAACAGTAAGGCGTCTGTCGTCTCGGGACTATCTGCGTAGGCAAACGACTTCACATAACCCCACACATAACGTCCATCGATATTAAGTCGCACGATCGTAGAAACTACGCCACTGGCCCACGAAGCGAGTTAATGTGCTCGCCAAAAGTTTCCTTCGATAAAATGATTGTTTCGTTGGCTATATGGCATGTTGCTCCGTTTACTTTGAACCAACGATCGGCCACATCAATATTCTCCAATTCAGTTACGAAAAAGTCTTTAGTCATGGCTCTACAGCGTTCCCTATTGACTGTAACATAGGCCGGATCAAAGATTACCTCTGCCCATAGAGCACACCAAACAGTAACTTTTTGGGAATGTAACGTCGTCTCAACAATGACTTCATAGCTGAACAAATTTTTCTTGTGAAGTTCGAGATCGATTGCCATCTTGTTTTGGGCCCATTCACCGAACGTGAGACTCACCTGATGGTCGTTCGGCTGCAATGCTTGCACGAGCTGGATTTTGTAAGCCCGCGCGATGGCGGAGAACTTATTAGGGTGCCAACCAAATATTGGGCGCAGTGCGCGATGTGTCACACATTAATTTTGGTAATGAATTTGCATGATTTGTAAACGTTGGTCCGATGTAAGTACGTTCATTAAGAAATGGTTAATCAAACTGTGTATACACCAAGTAACAGCTGTCAAAAAGATCAATTCCGAAAAAAGTATAGCCTCATTGAAAACCACAACTTATGAACAGGCCGCGTTAAAGTGCAGTGAAACACGACATGCCGCAAGTCTAAGTAAACCCGACGGAAATGGGACAGAAAGAGATTCCTTAAAAGTAGAGCGCATGCCCAAGATAATAGGAGTTCTGACAGGCTCTTCTCCGATAGAACGGCGTGCAGAAAAACTAGCTCCAAGTATGATGAGGTAGAGGATACTATCGCCCATTTTTTGCGCGACTGGTGGTGTAGAAATAATGGAGTTCCTCAGGAATTTGTGGCAGCGAACGGGTCTTATTCACCACAATCTAACCGAAGCGTTCGCTAATACTTGCTTTTTTATGTAAAATTGTATCTCCACAAAATTTTCAAATCAATCAACAGTCATTTTGGGACTTTTCAGACCGGTAAGACTGAAATCAGGAAAATACTGGTAGTTTCCTCACACCATTTTAAAGCCTCGCTGCAGTGTACATATGAAAGCTTAGCTATTTCTTTTTGGCCTACAACTCTCTGCAAATGTGCGTTTATGCTATGCCAGCAGCCAAACTTTCAGCCGCTTACCGACATCTGAGGCTTCATTTTAATTTTACAATTGTCAACGTTTACACAAACGCAACAACAACAACTGCAGAAGGCAAAATACATTCGGCAGCTGGCGAATACACACATGCATACATTATATACGTATGTCGGTATATACAAGGAAACACGTGCATTCAGCTACTCATTACAGAAGTGGAGTTTACTACAAGCACCGTTTTTTGTTGTTATTTTTGTTGTCACTCAAGCTGTTGCTCGTTATTTGAGTCGGGCTGATGCTGCTTACTTTTTTGTTGTTGCACTCGTCAGCTCCCCTTACTTGTCACCCGCCTCAACAGCAACTCCATAAGCAGTGACGTTTCTTTAGTTGTAGAGCGCGATGCTGTCGGGTTTCGCGTTGCCGGCAAATGTCGTTACAGTCAGGCGGTGGCTTCAGTAGCAGCTGAGCGGCGGTTAAGTTGGTTGATGTTCGTATTTCGAACGATTTGAGTTGTTGTTGTTGTTGTTGTTGTTGTCACTTATTGTTACTGTTGTTGTTGTTATAGCTGATGCTGTGACATTAATAAATGGTACATGTGTCAGTATGTTTCCCAGCAAGTGCATGGGAATTGGAATTGGAAGTAACCAAGGAAATAACAAAAACACTCGTTAGCACATCTGTTACCCGCCACCATTCGCTCGTTCTAAACACACTTGGATGAAGCTATAAACATACTTACATATGTGCATATGTACATATGTATTCAAGTATGACAATAAGCGGGTTGAGGGCGAACGAAGTGCGTCGCATGCGCTCATTAGTTATTCAGTTCATTGAATTTTTAGGGCAAATGACCTGTTACAACAACGTTTGTTGACTTCTTACGGATTTCATAATATTGCACACGCATATGTGGATACATATGTATGTAAGTGTAAATAAATGAATAGGGAGCGACGTGTTGTTGCCAATCAAAAGCGTAAGCTTCCAACGGACAATATTTTCGGATGAAAGCATGCCTGAGGACCTAGGTCCTCAATTGGCCTTTGACCACTCTGACTATACTGGATATATTTTTAGAAACTTGGTAGAGGGGTCCCGCTGCTAAAACTTGAAATGGGAAACGCATATCGGCCAACAACTCTCCTCTCCCCAGTAGCGAAGACAAAGTGCACAGCACCACAATCGCTCCCTACCCTAAACACCCAGATAATCTATGACCCCAAACCAAAATTTACGCTACGCTCGAACTGTTCTGTTTGCACTTGCGTTTCTCGGATCTCAAATGCTAATGACTGCTCAATATTGGCGTCTGGCTAGGATGATAGATAAAGTTTGTTCGAAACTAAACTGCTAACTACAACTAAAAAATGCAAATCAATCAAGGAACGTTGCTCTCATCTTACTAAGCAAACGGCCGGTCGATCGCAAGCTACGCTGCTCCGATCTGGATGCCGGTAACTAGCAAAACCGCAGATGAAGAAGCCTTAAGAGCCATGGCGGGTGTTCTATGGACCACTTACACAGTGAAACATGTTGTTGTTGTTGTAGCCGCAAAAATATTCCTCAAAGTAATTTTTGGGGAATGTTGCGGGAATGACAGTCCGGGTCGTTCCGGTATAAAGACCCGACTGTCGAGGGAACTATTGGATTTTAGTCGCCTCTTACGACAGGCATGCCTTACCGCGGGTAAATTCTTGAACCCCTAACTCGCAGGGGCTACACAGTGAAACATCTTATTTCGCTGTGTAGGCAATATCTAGCCGTCCCTTTTCATACCCTCTAAAAACCAACTCATCTAACACCTCTCTCTCTATGGTCTGAACCCATTGATTACTAAACCAGAAACCTAAACAGAAGAAACAACATGAATGCAAGTGTGTCAAACCAAATGAATAGAGCTGTTTATTGATCGAAGAGAAAGGAACATTGTCTCTACTTCTTTCAGCAGGACTCAAGGTTAATACGGATAAAACAGATAAAACAGGTCTTATTTACAAGGAAATACAAAATTCCGGCTTGGATCAGGCCGAAGCTAGGAGAGGACACATTACAGCTAAGGCCCAAGTATCTGGGAATTGTGTTGGACAGCAAGTTGTCGTGAAGACTCAATGTAGATGAGGAAGAGAAAAAGGCATCAGCGCCCATATGTACATGTAAAAGGATGTTGGACTCCACTAAGGGTCTCTTCCCCGCCATCTCCTACTGGATCTTCAATGCTGTTGTTAATCCAATATTTTTCTACGGAGCTTTAATATGGTGGAAAGCTAAGAAAAAAATACATATCTGGATAGGCTTCCATTCAAGGAAGTGAAACAAAAGTAAGAAGTAATACTACTTCGTCTGGCGAATAGACTCTGGGAAGGAGCTAAGTGCTGCAGAATCGCGAAGACTATGTGTAAATCATACAATACTAGATAGTGAAAACTTTGTTACTAACTGTAAAGAGGCCGAACTCTAGGCTGCTGATAGGACTATTAACAGGGCATTGCCTTTTGGCATCTCAGGCGTTTAATATACAGTGGCGGACTAAAGTCTACATACGACCCCTTTTTTTGGAATCCCTACCGTCCCATAGTTTTTACAGGAAAAGTATTGATGTAGTCTTGCTTTGAATTTAATTGTAAGACAAAACCGAAAATTTCATATTTGTTCAACATTAACTTTCAATGTTATTAACAAAAAACTCAAAAAAGCCGTTGACAAAAGTGAACATACGTTTCATTAATTTGTTTCGTTTATTACTTCAGCTACTGTTTTCAGCGGTCAAGTACCGTTTTTTTTTCTTTCTATACTTTTCTTGGTATTTGGCTTTATCTTAATTGTTTTTCATCATTTGAAAAAAGAAATACAATCGCGAAAATGTCCTCAGGAACGGAAATCCCGGTGGCTGTGCGAAAATTGGATATAAAACACAGAAATGATAAGAAAACGTTCGGCGAAATAGCTAAAGTGTTAAGTTTAAGAAAAGCGACGGTGCTAACAATTTATAAAAACTTTGCAGGATCGGGCTCGTTCGAGAGTAAGCCGGGAAGTAGCCGTCCAAAGAAGCTTACCCGTAGGGACATCTCTTTCATCCGTAATAAAGTAAGCCAAAATCCCAAGGTACATGCTACCAATTTGGCCCAGAAGCTAGCTGAACGATCCCAAATTGTTGTGCACCCACGCACAATAACAAGAATTCTTAACAACGAAGGATTCTACAGCAGAACTCCTCGCAAGAAGCCTCCCATAAGCGAGAAAAACCGCGCAGTTCGGTTGGAGTTCGCAAAAAAGCATCTAAAGAAGGATCACGAGTTCTGGAAAAGCGTGCTATTTACGGATGAGTCAAAATATAACATATTTGCATGCGATGGCAGAGCAAAAGTTTGGAGAAAACCCAATACTGCCATGAATCCCAGGCACCTTATTTCGACCTTAAAGCATGGTGTTGGGAGTGTCATGGATTGGAGAGCAGTTGCAGCGTCTTGAGTGGGTAAATTGGTCTTTATTGAAGGAAATATAAATCGCTTCGAGTATAAGACCATATTGGAAAAAAATTTGAAGCTATCTGTGGACAAACTGTGCCTTGGCTCGAGCTGGATCTTTCTACAGGATAATGATCCTAAGCACACAGCGCAAATAGTAAAGGATTGGCTGCTGTATTATGCTCCGCGGCAGTTGCACTCATCACCACAAAGCCCGGACTTGAATATTACAGAGCACGTATGGAAAATATTGGAGCGGAAAATTCGAAAACACCCTATAAGTAATGCATCAAAGCTCAGAGAGAAACTTCAAGAAGAGTGGCAAAACATTACAGGAGAAGAGCTGGAAAATTTGGTTTTTTTCAATGCTAGACGCTTGCAAGTGGTGATCGATGCGCATGGTGGCCCAACAAAATATTAACTTAGTTATTAAAATTAATATGATTACCTAGAATAGCTAAGCAAAAAATCGTATGTTCACTTTTGTCAGTGCCTTTTTTCCATTTTTTGTTAATAACTTTGAAAGTTAATGTTGAATAAATGAGAAATTTTGGTTTTTGTTATATACTTGAATTTAAAACAAAACTGCATCATTATTTTTTCTGTGAAAGCTATAGGACGGGTTGAATTCCCAAAAAATGGATCGTATGTAGACTTTAGTCCGCCACTGTAGGTCTGACTGGGGCCGATGGAGCGATGTTCTTCTCACTCTAGAGACAAAATAGGAGTGTAGCAGCGCAGCATGGTCACATGTAGTGTGTCTGGCAACACAATGGATGGATGTATTTCGTCTATATGAGACCCAATGGGTCAGCTGGCTTAACCAATGCTAACCGCTACTCCTTTCAAACTAGCCAAACACTGGGATTATAACCGGACTCTGTCTGTTGAGGACTTTCTTCGCAACTACAGGACATAATAATAAAAAGTCGGTAGAGCACTAGCTCTACTACAAACATACATATGTCTCATAGTGCGTAAATATATTATAAAATCGAAATATCTTGACCAAGTCAACAGACCCAAAAAACCTGAAAATAGTCCAGAAATCTAGGACACAATATTAATTAAATATGGCTTATCAAACTTACGTATATACGAGTATGTGCATATGAATGTATATTAATTAATTGATAAAGCTATGAAATTCCCAATTTAAATTAAGAAAAAAATTAAAACCATAAAAGAAAGCTCAAATTTCTTCTTTTTATAGCTAACTCTACAAGATGTATGTAAGTATGTATGTACATATGTATATACATACTAAAAATATATGAATAAAGGCACCTGCGCGCTTAATCTGCTCATCTCCAAGTGCTAAGCGCATTGTATAGGGAAAACACTCATCTCACCTTACAATGGATTGTCTAAAGTTTCCCAATTTGCTTCAAAAGCTGCTTAGCATAAATGTGCAGCTGCTGCTACTCGGATTAGCTTCAAACCAGCATCCACATTTCATTTTTTTTCCTTTTCTTCTTTTCAAAGCTAATCAGGTTCACGAATGGAAAGTCGGTATTAAAATTTATTTATATTTTATAATTTTTTTTTTATAATTTAATAGCTTTCCGTATTAATTTGAGGATTTGATTACAAAAAAATTTAAATTCCATGCATACATACATACAGTCATACATATAAATATACAAATAATTAACATTACATATGTATGTACGTGTATGTAGGAGTATATCACTTGCCAAGCGGAGAGTTGAAAACCATTGCTACATATTTCAGTCTATGTACTATAGACATATGAGTATGTGAGTACTCACAAATTATTTATTTATTTTTATTTTGTTGAATATATGTACGCATATATGTACATACATATGTTCGTGGAATGTCACTGAGGCTAGCGAAATTTTATTCAATTTTCTCGAACGTTAAACGTCAACAAAGTAAGATATCACTAAAGCGCCGCAATATATGATTATATACATACGTGTACATACAGCTACATTTTTGTATGTACATATGTATAAATTTATAAGTAAAAAATATCTAATAAATAAAATTCACATGTCACAGTGTTAGACAAGATACTCCTCCGAAACGGTTTGACCGATTTTAATGAAATTTTATCCACTTTTATCCACTTTTTGGCATATATTGGGCGGTATTTCAGCCATAACTTGGCAAATGTTGGATTTCAAGTACTTAAGAATCAAAGGTTTAACCGCATAGACACGGTCTTTCGCGTACCACCACAAAAAACAAGTCCAACGTTGTCACGTTGCAAATTTCGCTCGCAATAAAGCCATATTCGCTCGTGTTGCGCAACATATGGAAAGCGGCAAAAATGCGGTTATCATACGAGCATAACGCTCCGAATGGACAGTCACAGTCTCACCTCTGTCGTTTTCATAGGAGTAAGGTCCAGTGCACTTCCGCAGCGCACCAGACGGTATTTTTTTTCTTTTTTTTTTTTGGTGTAATGGCCTCTCTTCAATAGTTTGAGGCTTCTCGTAGTCCCGAATGGGACAATTTTGCTTATTTACGTAACCTCCAAGTGAGAAATTTATCTCGTCGAAGAACAGAATTTCGTTCGAAAAATCTCCGACCCCTGCTGGCTTCAGTTGTTGTATGAGGTGGACGTTATATGGGGTCCAATTACATAAAATGCCGTAAGAAACCCCCACCTCTTGAGTACGTTAAGTAGTAGATACATTTGGACTATCGTTGTGGAACGAACAAAAGGAAAATACACAGGCCTTATAACACAATATCTGTAACCGATCCAGTATCTTTAAATATCTTTGAAAATTTTATCAATTGCACCTTTTAGAGCACGAAACGTGGCCAGGTTTGAATCACCATTTTTTTTTTTTTTGGAGTTTTTTACAATTTTAACGCGTTTTCCGGTTGTTTTGCGGTTCATTTTCATAAATGTCTGACTTTTAACTAAAACAACACATGTTTGGTTTGACAGTTGAAGTTGGCAGATGTCAAAATACAGCCCTGTACCTTTGAGACCACGAAATGGGCAACTTTATGCATATTTATACACCTACATAGTAGGTGGGGTGAAAAGTAATCTCCTTGGGAATGAAAAAAAATTTGTTTAAACTGTTTTTATATTTTATTCAATGTAATCCGCTTTTAGCTCGATACACTTATTCCAGCAATTTTCCAACTTCTTGATCCCGTCCGAAACGTAATTTTCCGGAAGGTCTTCAAAATATTCCTTCGTGGCGTCGATGATTTCCTCGCGTGAGCTGAATCTTTTTATTAATTAGCCATCTTTTGAGATCTGGGGAGAGATAATAGTCCGAGGGAGCCAAATCGGGCGTACCAACTGTCGAAACAAATCTAAAGGCAGTGTCGTATGGAAATTTGGCATGTTTGCCTAAATATGAACAGCCTACAAGGCACTATAACCTTTTTTGCAGTTGCAGCGCGTTCTGGCGGTAAAGGAGGTTACTTCTAACCCCACCTAGTACATATATACGTACATATTTCATCAAAATGGCAAAGACGATAAGTGAATTTTTACTTTTAAGTAATCATGCGTTTATAAATATATTATACATACATAAAAATATATTATTATACCAAAAAAAAATTATAAAAAATTGTATTGAAAATTAATTGAAATCGCTTTCGTTCATTTTATGATATGAAAGAATTGTTATTTTGTGGTTTTAATTATTCACATCAATCACATTTTATTAAAACAATTGTTAATTATTGACACATATACATAAATACATACAATTGTATTTGCGATATCTGGTCACTTGAGATAACCCAAAGAAAAAACAACTATAACAAAGTAAGCATAAAGGCCAGCCATAATTAAAAAAACACACGTTGAAATAATGTAAAAATAATATTTTGATAAAAAATACAGCATTTTTTAGCCATTTGTTTATTTTTATCTACACATAAAATGTAATTCGATTCGTATGCGCTCAATTAACCTTCAAAATATATTACAGCCAATCAATTTCATGACAATGCAATATGCGCCAACACACGCTCTTCGCTCTAACACTCGCACTAGCACTCGCACTCATTTTACATGAATTACGGTATCCACATACGAGTATGCACGTTGTTTTTGGCCGCTGCGGTGAAGTGTCAATTAAAGTGGCAGAGAATTCATGGAAATCAATTGTGACACACCGCACAGCAATTGCCGCAGTGAAAAAAGACAAAAGAAAAGCAAAAACAAAAAAAAACATATTAAATTCAAATACAAACAATAAATAAAGAGTGAGAAAGTGTAGTGCAACAGTTATAAACAAAAGCATAATAATAATAGTAACAATAACAAATGTTGAGTTAAATGCACAAACAAGACAAGAGAGTTGAGCAAATAACCGGAAAAAATAAGAAAAATCTAAAATAAACACCACAAGTAATGAGCAAAAGAAGTGAAAAAAGGAAGAAATATAAAAATCACGTAGAATCTTGCCAATCAAACGAGACGCTGCAAATAGGAAAAATATGCAATCCTAAAATGCGTTTCTCGGGTATCAGTAGCAGAGCAATAGCAACATTTACAATGAAAACTTTATGCAGTCAGCAGGCAATGTTAGTCTTCGCACTCTTCTTTGAAACTGTTTCCATACTTTTATGATTCTACTCTGCCTTCCACTTTTGTTTAGTTTTTATTGTTATTATCTATGTATCTTTTTGTATTGCATCGCCGTCGGAATGAGTGGCTCATGAATAATTCAACTTCAATTGCATGCCTGTATATGCACTACAACATGGTGCAACAATAATAATAACAAGAACAACAACAACGAGGAGTTTGTACGTGCATAAATGTACGCTTGACCGTTAATAGCAATGTTGGCGTTTGACGTTAATGACAAAACAAAATAAAAATATGTTAACAACAATAAGAAAAATAGATACAAACAAGTCCAGATCGATCGATCGATCGGCATTTAAATGCCTTAAATGATTACGGCAGAGTTGCTAACAGGAAAGTTAAAAAACATTGTTTTTATTTTTATTTATTTTATATATGCGCATGTTTAATGTACAAATGTATGTAGGTATGTATGTATGTATGCATATCTGCAAATACAGGCGTCTAGACACAAACATATGTACATTAGTTAATGCAGTAGCTATAAATGTTGCCTAATCTGTGAGCTGCAGTTGCTTCCTATCAATTATAAATAAATATTGCTCCAATCGAGACGAGTGTCAAATGCAATAACAGCGGCCAGAGCTAAAAAAAAAGCTAACAATGTGTGCATTGTTAATACGATACATGTGTATGCATACATATATATATTCCACGTAGAATCATGTTTATAAGATTGCATTCTAAGGAGAACATGGAATAAACTTAAATAAATGTAAATTAATTAATTTAATTTAATTAAATGATATAAAAAAAATAAATTAAATTAATAAAACAAAATAAAAAAGTAACAATTAAAATTAAGTAAAATTAAAAATAAAATAATATAATATAAAATAAATTAAAATAAAATAAAATGAAATAAATAAAATGAAGTTTAAAAAAAAATTAAATTAAATGAAATAATATTAAAATAAATTAAATTCATTTTAAAACATTTAATTAAATTAAATTAAAGTACATTAAATAAATTAAAGTAAATTATACAAACTAAAATAAAATGAAATACCAAAAAATAATACATAATAAAATAACACAAGATTTTAAATAAAGCGTCAGAATAAATATATAAAATTCATTTAAAATAAATTAAATTAAATTCAATTATATAAACTAAAAAAAAATGAAATACCAAAAAATAGGAGTTCATTGGTGCGTATTTATTCAAAAATAAGACCAGCCATAATGTAACAGGCAGTGGGGAACGCTATGGAGTCATGATTAATGACTTTTTCGTGACCGAATTGGAGAATATTGATGTGGACGGCCTTTGGTTCCAACAAAGACGGCGCTACATGCCATACAGCCAACGAAACAATCAATTTGTTGAAGGAAACTTGTGATCTTTAAAACCTCAAGTCTAAAAAACTCCCCTTTGAAGTCAATTCCCAAGAAACATTTCTGAAACAGTTAAGAAAGAAGAAAGAATCGGTCTAAATTTGGTTGAAAAGATCAAACAAATTATCTTTAACTGATTTTACATATTTAATGGTGCTTAAAACACTCTCGGTGGCGCTTTTTTTTTAAATGATGAACTCGAAGAAACCCGACTGCATTGAGAAATGAACTTTTTTTGGGCATGAACGCATGGGGGTCAGATATTACACTTTACTTTATTTCCATAGGCAAACTCCTCATGCGGCAAGGCCAACTACTCTAATATAACTTGAATATAATTAAATTTCAGTTAAGAAAAATTTTATGTAATCACGTTCAAAGAGGTATTACCATGAAACAAGTCAAAACTGTTTTATGAGCCATTTAACTGCAAGATTTAACCCATATACATAGATATGTACTGTAAAAATTTGTGTTCATTGTCTACATGAAACACTAGATTAATTCAATGAGCTTCCGAAAGTAAAAGGCTATTGACCTTTATTGTGTTGGTATAAACGGAACAAAGTTCAGAGCAAAGATATTATATAAAATTGCAAATAAAAATTATTAAAGCTAGAGTTTTTTATGTTAAAAACTGTAGTAAATATACATATAAAAAAATGTCACACACCGCAAACAAATATATTTTTATTTACTTTGCCTATGAACTTCATTGTATGCGATTTAATTTGTTTTTTTTTTGTTATTTGTTATGTAAAAATAAACTAAGCAAACATAACGCGCTTTTATTTTCACAATTTTATTAATTTTTCGTTTCTTCTCACCAACAGTGTTTGCTTAATATTGTATAATCAATGGGTGAACGGGAAATATTTTATATTTTTTTGTGCAAATATTTTTTAAAGACAAATACAATTTTAACAAATATTTACCATACAAATATCGCGTTGTTTAACAAAAATGTCAAATAAAGAATTGGCTCGCGAGTTTGTTATGAGAGCTGGCTTACCTAGAAAGAAATAAATAGAAACAACAACAATATGAATACATTGCAACAAAGAGACTGTAAAAGTTATGAAAAAAATTTAGGTAAATCATATGAATGTACACATATAGATGAGTAGAGTATGTAGATATGTATGTAAAAAATATTTTTTAATCTACACAAAAATTTACATTTATATATTGCAAAATATAATATTATTATTAAAATTTTGCTCGAGCAGTTTATAACACACATTTGGTACGAGGGTTGCCCTTTATAATTTGGATTTGGTAACCCTGGTGTGACAATCTGGCAACTTTGTCGTAAAGTTTTATACATACGAGTACTCAGAACTTTTTGAAATACGAGCGCTATTTGTGTTGTTTACAGTAACTTAAAAATATCCATCTCGGTCAAAAAAAAAATTAGACTAACTCAAATTAAAAATTAAATTAACTCAATAACCGTGCATCGAGGAACCGAATTCAATTTTCGGGTACAAAGCTGGATCAAGGACCGATGTTTATCGATTGTATGGTTAATTCAATCGAGTTCGCATATAGATCGCTTTAGATCGTCCAAAGTATTGTTGCTGTGCACAAACTGATTTTGCAAGATCGTTAAGTGATCTCATCTCATAATGATTGGGACGCCCCTAGGCATTAATGGCACCAACATACATTTAATATTTGCATGAACATCTGATTTTGAAAAATCTTTGTTCAAATTGGATCCCACACAATTGGTCAATTGCTCAAAAAAAAAACAAACTCGTGTCGATTGGTCGAGGGGAATGTTAAAAAAATACGATAGATACACATCTATGGCATCGTGACAGGTGATGAGTTGTGCCAACGATTTTCGGCACCTGATGAGCCGGTTTAAGCCAGTTCAAGAACACATGTTTTGGAGATACTTCAAGGAGAGTGGCAGTGTGCTTCGACAATTGGCTGAGAAGCATGGAAAAGTGTATAGATCTTAAAGAGATTTTCGATGATTAATATTTGTTTTAACTCTCTAAAACCGAAATATACTAGGCAACTCTCGCAGTGGTAAATTTGGGTATAAACTAAAGTCTTGTTTTGAAAAAGAAAAAAAATAAATAAATAAATAAATAGAGATACATTGAATTTTGCTTTTCAAAATCTTACTTAAGACAGGAAGATCGAAATAAAAGAAATACTACGTGTATATGTATATTTATAGCACGAAAGAGAAAATGTCCCGTGCGACAGGATTCATATTTATCTAAATATATTACATGAATTTATATACCGTTATTTTTTCCGTTACCGCTTTGTAACTACTGAAGCGAATTTTGGCCAAGTTCCTCCTCCAATATGTGCGTCATGATATTTTTCCAACAAATGTAGGGATCTGCAGCCGCCTCTAAACGGTCGATGGATTTTTATGAGGAGCTTTTATTTCATGTCAAAGGTGGTACGCTCGGAAAGCTCGTCATGCCCTGCCGGGTGGCGACCGCAATTAGAATAATTAATTTTGATTGTTGGTCGAGACCAAGACTCAAACACAGGCCATAGCTGTTGTGGCCGTTTGATCATATCAATTTAAAAATATCTCACTTTTATGAAACTTGGTATAATGAAAAAAAAAATAAAATGAAAACCGTAATTTTTGTTTGCTTTAAAAAATGAGCCTAGAAGAACTCTTACTATTTGCTAACAGTGCATTGCATCACTCGAACACTAAGAAGAGGTATGAAAAGTAATAATTTCGAAATCGTCTAGGTATTCTGCAGCATTGTTGTTGCACTTTCATAACACGTAATACCATCTGGTAAAATCTGAGCTGCTCTTTCTCGATTGTTGCTGTACTTTCACAAATTACCGTTGCACTTTTACTGCGCTTTCAGCACAACAACAGCAGCAAATGAATGTGCATAGATACAATTAATGCGCTATTATTTCTACCAAACCAACAGCAGCAGCAGCAGCAGTAGTAACAACAACACCGTCACTCTAAGCCAACAACCTGTGAACTGTAAATTAAAAAGTGCAATGCCACGCTACCCTGTAGCCACCACCACCCGACTTTGTCTACTTTTCCTTCGCATTGATGATCTTCAGTTTCAATTACTTCATGCCTTGCGACCTCAAGGCAATACACAGTCACAACAGCACATTGCAGCAACTGTGGCTACCGTTAGTCGCTTTGTCATTCTGCACTCTTTGCTGTCGACAACATTGGTTTCGGATTTCTGTGGTTGTGGTTTCCACCTTTGTCACTTTTACATTTGTGCTATTAATGGACACGAAATGGTCGTATAACTTTGTTCGTGGATGCCTAAAAGCGGCAGATGGAGGAGATATACCCAAATGAACAATGGTAGAGGCTAAGTTGAGGTCACTATGGCCGTTTCCATCGTTTATCTATGTATATGTATGTATGGGATGAACTAATAGATCAGTTCCAGAGTAATCTGAAACAAACTTGGTACTGGGACTTAGGTCAGAATAGATGGGTATACCATGAGTAAGTAATATGAGTTTTTGTGCCACAACTTTTGCCCTCAAGGAACTCCAATTGTAAAGTTGGATATTCCGTTTATATCTACATCTGAGAAGCGTATGAACGCACAATGGTCTGTAACGATTACGCAATTATAACTGATTGTAATATTGATGGCTTAACCTCGCTAAGAAGCATGGAATGAGTCCCAGCGCGGTTACCCTCTCCCTCTAGTCCGAACGCGTCGCAGTAACCCGTTTCTTGCCCTTCCGTTAGTTGATCGTCGCTTAACACTGATTATGCTTCTAGGAGGGGTTTGATAGCATATTAAATAAGTTGATTAAGGAGGCATGCAAAGAACTGGTACACCCAAGTTGGAGTTAAAGCTTCTAAAGTAAAGTCAAAACGAGCTCTTATTTGCAGTGGAACGAGCTTGGACTTTTATTACATCAGGAAGTGAGTTGTGTTAGATGATGTAGGTCCTTCTTGATGCGCCTACTTTAAGAACGTGCGAAGTTTTCGGTCCGGTGGCAGCCGAAAACTTCATGCATATTTCTTTGTTAGGATCTCGGCCTATCAATATGTTTATTCACATTTCGAGCCACGACAAAGTCGATTAGCCGCTGGTAAGAATTCGTTATGTAGACTGAGTTTCTCAAATATGTTACTTCCTTGTCCAGCTTAGCGTTGAAATCGCTAGACACTACTTTAACACCTTGGTGTCCCAGTGCTTTAGATGTATCCGGAAAGCTTAAGTGTGTATTCCTATGTAACTTCCATCTACTCTTCCAACGAGGCGTGGACCATAGTTGTGATTGTAGTTTCCGACTCAAGAGACCGTCTTTAAATCATTGGAAATTCTCTTATCATAGTTCTACATATATTTTTATACTATAAGTCAGAGATCGAGGATTTTTTCCTGAGAAGATTTCACTCATCTCACTTACACTATCACAAAACCAATGAATTCATTTCCTTCTTCTCCGATACGTATTATGATGCATTCAGAGGAATTTCCCCAGATCAATGCCATATTATGTTTCTTGTATATTATCCTTGATTAATCTGCATGCGGGCACATAGGTGGATGTGTTGTGTGCACACTATTCAACTTTTAATTAAACATGAAACATTAATGCTGCAGCAGAGTGGTAAATTGATTTTCTTGCGGTCAGATTGAGCACACATCCCACTCAGCACTCAGCACTTAGCACTCAACACTAGACCCGGACTCAACAACACTCAGCAGCAGTGTACTACTAACACACACACACGCAGATACATCTTTAAAACACCTGCAACCCACAGCTCAGCATTGAATCCAATGAAGCTCTGGCACCACACACACACACACATACATACACACGCACACTTGAAACGTACATCAAGTACCGCAAGTGCAAACTATTCATCATCACCTGTGCCGTGTAGGTAGAATTGCATAGATGAATACGAGTACTCGTATCGGTGTGTGAAAGTGACAAAGTGAGAGAGTGCGCTATGGAATTGGCTGGCGTGGCAGCTGATTGAGTGAGTCTATGGCACTGAGACAGGTACTTACCGCCATAAATGGGTTAATGCATATTAATATTATGCAGTAAATTAGGTCGTTCATTCGAGAGCTCCGATTGGATGCATTTAATGTTGTAGGCGTAGGGGGGAGTTTTGGGTTTTGTGTTAATTAAGATGTTTGCATGAATCACTCACTCGACTCGTACAAAGGGAAGAGTGCTTATCAGCATGTGCTTTGGTAAGTCTTTGCTAATTATTAAATGTAATCCTCTCAGGTAAGTAGAAACTGATTAAATTATTGGTTTCACTTGTGATGTGCTGTGCACTGATTTTGACACTTTGATTGAGTCTTTGAAGAAGTCCACGAGGGTGCAAAGCGTTAGGCATTTGTTTGCATTCAAAAGTTGCATGAAAGCCACAGGCAGTAGATGTTTTTAGTCTTCTTAGTGAATCTTAAGTAAATGAGAGATTTTATATACGAGAGCGCTAAGTAGAGGAAATAGCAGAGTCCTCGTAAAGCATTAGGTTGACAAATTGAACTTTGTTCCTGTAAACAAGTTAAAATGAGTCACAGCCGAGCTTCACCTCCAGTTTGTGATGTGCGTCTTGTTGTTTTCCCATAATTTAGAGCCCTGCAATTTAGTCTAAGCCATCACCAAATGATGCATTTTTTATGAGGATATCTTATTTCATGTCACAAATACACTAAGATGGGTTGACATTCTTCAAAAATTTTCTATGACTTTGGATGTTGGTCGTGTCATGAACCCCGAACCCATGATCTGTTATTGTTGTGCTAGCAGTTCGCTGATACTGTTTGGAAGCACGTAGTGCAGGAAATGAACTGTGGTATCAGTAACCCATTGGCGGGCATGATTGCGGACTGTAGCCAGATTTCATTCTCTGCTAAAACATTTTATTCAATAATCAGATTCTCCTTATACGAACTTAAGTCCACCTTAAAATACCAACTCAAGAGATTTGAACGTAACTCGACTTCATGTGGCGAATTTTGGCATCTTCAGTAAGTTCCTTGTTCAGCACTAACAAAATTGAAAACATCATGAGAGAGTTCTCGTATCTTTTTTTCTAATTTAATTTCAAGACACATAATTATTTTATTAATTTTTTTTTTTGTTTTATAACTTTCCAACTGCAATTATAATTTACGCTGCTAACCCAACTTGCACATCAAAGGCACCAACCACTCAGACATGTCAGACATCAGACTAAACTCCAAACTACTCCAAATCATCAAGCATCAGGCATGAAGTGCATCAAAGCAGCAACACTTTACGGCCGCTACTTTCCCTACATAGCATGGGTTACTTAGCAGCCAACAGAAAGCTGAAAGCTGAGGGCGGCAGACTAAAGACCGACGACTGAAGTAGGCAGACAGACCTACAGACCCACTCACAGACCGCCCGTGTGTTTGAGAGCGTGTGCAGCACATTTAGTAGCATTAAGATATGCATAAAAACTTTTACTATTGACATTAACTATGTACACGTATGTGCGTGGACGTGGTGAGTAGTAAGAGTATAGGCGGGAGAGGAAAGAGTATACCACAGTGTGAGAAATACAACCGTTAGTGTTTCATATCACCATAACAAACATGGGGGTTGTCACATCAACGTCATCAACACAGTCATCAACTGCGGTATCAATCAGGATCATGCACTTAGACACACAAATACATATAAGAGTATATATGGTATATAAAAACGCAGAGTGTGGAATGCAGCAGCAAAGCAGGAGAAAAAATGTTGCATTGGCGAGACTACACTGACAGCGAGTAATAGCAGCAATGATGATAGCAATGACAGCATTATAGTCCAAGTGCCAATGACAATGCAGACAATTCATAAACAACAACAACAACAGTCTAACAATAACTATATGTCTGCATATAAAACTACACACATATATACAAAGATATATGTATAAACAACGAGAAATGGCAATAAGCAAGAATATTACAAAAGTTTTCATTTTTATCACTGCAATCAGTGCAAAAAAGTTAAGCTCACGCTCATGATACTCATGAAGCTCAAACACATGCACACACACACACACACCAACGTTGGCATCAACCCAGAAAGCAGTTCGGTTTGAGTTGAGAACTGGAAATTAATAATTTGACAAAGAAAGATACTTATTTTCAGGAAGAATTTTTCTCAACTCGGAAAAGTAAGATTCTCAACTTAGTCTCAAACGTGAGTAGTAACTATATTTAACAAATGTTTGAGGAAAACTTGGCATATGTGTTGATAGCAACTTGTCAAGTATAAACTCCTCTAATGCTGGATATCAAAATTAAAGTTTTAAATCGTAAAAGTTTCAAAATAATTGACAGGCAAAGTTAGGCGACCGCATCAGCCGACGGATTGGCACTGCCTTTTACCATGCGAACAGTCAGGGATTGTATTCATGGCCAGACCAATAACCAATATTAAAGAAAATTTATTTTAAAAATATTGTTTTTTTCTAATTGTTCTTGGCCTGACCTCTGGGTGTATTTCACCTCCATATGAAAACCCATCAGCCTGAAGCACGGCCGAAAATCGCAATAGCGGTCAATTGGGTTTGCGTTGTAGTTCACACAAAATTTGAGAATAATCTTGAAGACCAATATGGGAACTATAAATTGATCAAATATTTGGAAGTAAAAAGAGAATGACACTAATCTTAAAGCTATACATTTTTACTATTATAATTATGCTTCATGCACGCTTCAGCACCATGCGAGTATAGCAGGACGGTTATTATGAGGGATATGCCGGAGCTGACCGTATACCGGTAGAGTGAACGAGAGCAAAACGAAATATCTCCTGTTATCAAACAGTCGCATCCGCGACTCGGCTCCCACGTCACTGTTGACCGCAGTACTCGCCGGTGGAAGCAGAGGAAGTTGAAGACTCCCACTCCGTTGGAAAGACCAGGTAGAGGGAGACCGGGCTCTGCTTGGTATCCCCAATTAGCGCCAAACAACGAGAAAAAAGGAATGACTGGGGCAATGATATAAATTCGGCTATAATCGCGTAAGCGGTGTCTACGCCAGTAAAGAAGAAGAAGCAGCCGTTTAGTTTTACGGGGATACGTAATGAATCTTTTCCAAGATCTGGCGTATAGCTAATATTTAGCCTGCAAGACTTCCACTAGGTCTGAGGTCACACTGCTGAAGTCTGATCAGTTCGTTGACGATGGAGTTACAAATTTTGGGAGAGAGCAAGAGGCGACTGAAAAAGTGAATCCGTGTGTGCAGTAAATAAAATTTTACAAAGAACTACAAGATTATTTTTTTTCCGTTTATATGAACCCGAAGATATATATGTAGTGTATGTACCTACAAATTTGTGTACTCATACAGTACGTGCTGAATGTGGTGAGACAATATTCGCTCTGCGCTGATAAATCAGCAACAACAGCAATTGCTAGTGCGACTCCAAGGCAGTGTTGCATTCGAGTATCGCGCTTATTGCATGCAGCAAGCAACAATACCAGCAACAACAAATTACTATAACAACAAGTAAGCAATTCAACAAAACAAACAACAGTGTAAAATATTGTCGCCAACCTAGTAAATTTTGAAGAGTACTCACTGTCCGCCATTTTTTTTTTCTTTTTGTTGTTCTCGAGTGTGCAAAGTGTATTGACACAGTGGCTTTGGCTGGTTGGCTGACTGGTAATATTGTCAGCAGCAACAACAACAACTTACTAGAAGAATAATAAACACTTCACCGATTTTATTACAGTTATGCTTGCGTTACCATTTGCCCCATTCAACATTATTTATATAACTGTTTGTTGGTTGCACTGTCAAGCTGACGTCTGAGTGTAAATTTTTGTGAATGACTTCGCTGACACTTTAATAAAATCGCATCAAATCAGTGGCGAGCGAGTGGCAAACAAAAGATTGGTGAAAAAGCAGTGAGTGGGCCGAGTGGTTAGATGAGAAGTGAGATAAAAAGAAAAGTTAAGTAGACGTGCTTAGCACGTGTTTTAGTTCCTTGTGGTTGCTGCAGCATCACTTTCTCTCTGTCTCGCTCTCTCTCTCTCTCTCTCGCCCTCTCTTTATATCTTAAGTAGTTGTGTGTCCTCAAGTGGTAAAAGATTAAAAATGCAGAACGAACGATTAGATGTTGCTACGTGATTTAAGGGCCAATAAAATAATCTGCTTCACTTTTGCTAGAAAATCGACAAATGGAGAATGGAGGGAGTGGATGTAAATATTACAAGTAAATGTGGCGAAAGAGGATTCGATCTGTCAACTGCTGACTAAACTACACTGTATTAGTTGTAGACGGAGGTTGGAGACCGAAAGGTATAAGAACAAAATGACACTGACAGTCTTCAAGTACTATTGTTATTGTTGTTTATTCGTTATCACATTTGAAGTGATTTGTAAACGTATGTTTACATGAGTGACTATACATATGTATGGTATGTACACACTTGTACTAGAACAGCTTTAGTGTACTCGTAAGTGGATGTTCATTAACTGGTTGCAATTTTGAAAGTTGACTTTACCGTTATCAGGCAGTTTAAGTTTCACAAGTTGCTGCTAAGTGATGAACTTACGATGATAGTTAATCTGATTTTAGTTGGAAGGGAACAACTGAATGCCAGTTGCAGTTCAGTAAATTATCACATAATTAAAATAACAATAAAATATAGGAAATAAAAATTATATATACTATAATAAAATTTGATAAAACAAAATAAAAAAGTATTTAAATAAAATAAAATAAACTAAAATAAATTAAAACGAATTAAACTAAAATATATTAAAATAAAATACAACAAAATAATAAAATAAAATCAAATAAAATTAACTGAATATAAAATATAATTAAGTTAAATAAAATTTAAAAAAAATTAAATTAAATAAATAATAAAATAAAAATCAAGTTATATTAAATAATAAAAACAAAAAAAAATCAAATCAAATTAAATGAGATATAAAATTAATTAATTAAATTAATTTAAATTAAATTAAAAAATAAAACTAAATCACATTACAATAAATAAACTAAATTGGAATAAAATTAAATACAACAAGAAAATAAAATAAAATAAAAAATTAAATTAAATGAAATTTATTAAATAAAATAACATATTTTAAATTAAAATAAAATTATAAAGGCTAAATCAAAAATAAAACCAACCAAGATTAAAACATTAAATTTGAAAATATAAAATTAAATTAAATAAACATTAATAATAATAATATTAAAATAAAAAACAAATTATATTAAATAATAAAAACAATAAAAAATAAAATCAAATAAAATTAAATTAACTTAAAATAAAATACAAAAAGAAAATTAAATTAAATTAAATAATATAAAATAAAATAAAACAAATTAATTTAAAAAATTAGATTAAATAAAATTAAATAAATTCAATCAAAATAAAACTACAAGGGCTAAATCAAAAATAAAACCAACCAAGATTAAAAAATTAAATTACATAAAATAAAACAAGATAAGAAGAATTAAAATAATATAAACTTACATTACACTTCTAAATAAAGTTAAAATAAGGTTTAAAATAAAATTAAAAAAGAATTTACAAAAAAATTGTAAAAAAAAAATAAAATAAAGAATAATATAATAAACCGCATCAAATAATATAGAACATAATACAATAAAATCAAAAATTACAATGAAATAAAATTTAATCAAAAATAGAAATAAATAAAATAATATAAAAGAATAAGATAATAATAATGATAATAATAGTATAATAAAATAATATAAATAATTAATAAAAGATAAATTGAAATAAAATTATTAAAAATTAAAAAATTAAAATGAATAAAAATATTAAAGAATTAAATAAAACAAAACAAAATCAAATAAAATGAAATAAAACCCATGCAAAAAATTTAAATTAAAATTAAATTAACATAAAGTCAAGTAAATCAAAACGAAATAAATTAAAAAAAACACATAAAATAATAAAATTAAATAACTACCTAAAAAATTAAAAAGAAAATAAATTTAATGAAATAAGAATAAACAAAATTAAATAAAATAAAACAAAACTAAAATAAACATACACATAAATTAAAAAAAAAAACTAAATTAAATTAAAAAATAAATTATATAATACAATGTAATAAAAATAAAATTGAAATTAAGAAATTCTAATATTCTGCTGAGTTTGGGAATTAAATTAATAAACATAAATTAATAACATTTTTAAATGTTTATTTAAGTGTAAAGCTTTTATGCAAGCTTTTATTGAAAGATTAAAAGAGCAAATATCGTTTGCACTTTTTCTTTCGCAAAAACATATCCGCCATAAATATGTATACATACATATATACATATGTATATAAGTGCGCCTCTTTTTCCGTAATAAATTCTCCGCCCACGCACCGTCGGTATTAACACAAAAGCGTTGTCATTTTCACATGCTGGCTTAACCACCCTTCTTCTGCGCTCACTTTTCACCACTGTGGGCTTAAGCGAGCCATAAAAATGACACGCGGAAAATATATGATAAGCAAAAATATTTAATATATTGCCTGGAAGCCATAAAAAAAAATACTCCCAATACATTGCGTTGAGCATGGCTGAGGTTGATGCGGGCGGAAAAACGCAGGGCCATCAATAATGAGGATAATAAAAGAAATTGTGAGCTGTTGTCAGCAGCGGTGACAGGCGAGACGAGAGTCAGCAGACGGGCAACGCGGTTGCGGATGCGGAAATGCGTCAACCGCTCTCGTTATTCCGTTGGCAAATTGCACACGTCCGCCATTACGTTACGATTCTACTTAACACAAAGTTACTACGTGGCTGAACTTTACGGACCCAAGCTAATGAGACGCATGATAAGCGACGCAACAACGAGCAGGTGGCTGAGTGGGTGGTTAGACCGTCGGCGTGCTGAAGGGCGGGTTGTTAGTGGGGTAAAAAATGAAGTTGCATAAATGTACGAGTATATTTAAAACGATGAAGCGTAAAACGCTAATTAAATAGCGAAAGGAAACGTTTTGATTTTAAGGCGTAAAAGATGAAGAAGAAAAGAAATGAGAAAACTTTTTTATTTTCTTTTTTTTTGCCTTTATTTGGTTGCCGTATATACTCATACCGTCACCGTAATGAGATTGTGGAAATAGCAAAGTAAAAACGGAGGAAGTTGGAAGAGCAACAGAAAATTAATTAACGTAGAGAAAATAAGAAATAGAAGGAATCGTAGAGCAAAACGCTTGGTGAGCTAGGAATGCGATGAAGGATGACAAAGTATTTATTAAAAAATAAAAATAACACTTATACAGTGGAGGTGAAATAAGTGAAAGATAAATAAATATGAGGCCAACAGGTGCGACTAAATGAAACGAGAATAAATAAAAATGAGGAAGCGAAAAAGAAATATGCTTTGAAAGACATAAAAAAAATTGAAAAAGAGTAGAATGGCTGGCTTTAATTTAAGAGACATTCAATGGAATATCATTTGTTAAGCGATTTTCTAGACAAAAACTGGTTTAGACGCGCAGCCGCAGACACATTCATAAAAAATTGATAAAAAAAATTAAAAAAATAATAGTAATAATTTGAAAAAATTATAACTTAAAACTAATTAGTAAAACGACTAACCGATTTAGAAAGTTGAATTAATTTAATTAAAGCGATTGCAAAAACTAAATTAACTTCGATTATACAACCGTTGAACTCGGATATTAACTTCATAAATGAGTCGTTGGTAGACAGCAAAGGTAAGCAGCAGTGATGGCTACCAATCTCCAGGAGTTAATCAACACCTTCAAAGACTCCCTTCCCGTGAATGGCGTGCTCGCAGAAAAACCACCATCTATCGCAGACAACGAGCTCGAGCTGCCTCGAGAGACCTACGTGACATTGGCACAACTTAGGTCTGGATACTGTAGCAGGTAAAACTCCTACCTTGACCTCCAGTATGCCCTTGCATGTGAAGCCGACACATCTAACGCCCCCCTCCCTCTAGTCCGATCCCCTCGAAACAGCACGTTTCCTGGACCTACCGTTAGATGATCTCGGTGACTTAGATTGATTAACCTGTCCCTAAGCGGGGTTAACGTAGCAGCTACAACAACAACAACAACAACAGTGATGGCAACCAGATCAAAATGACAGAGAGAGCTAAGATGGTTCAAAATTATTCAAAAATTATTATTCGTTTCGCTGTTTGGTATGTCAATGTCGTCGCATATCTCATACAGCTCATCCTTCTATCATCTGCTGTATTCGCCTTTTCAGTGCGCAAAGGACCATAAATCTTACACAAAACCTTTCTCCCAGAAACTCAAAAACATGGGAGCCAAGGCACAAGTGCTCTGACTGTTTGTTTATGAATTTCGGCCTTATCCTTGTTCACTACCAGACCCATAAGCTTTGCTTCCATATCCAGCCTGAGGACAACATAACTATCGACCAGATTGTCAATATCAGCAGCATACACGAGCAGTTGTGCGCTCTTCCGACGGTTTGCGAAGATACCTGCATTTACTACCTGCATTCTGGGTACTCATAGAAAATATTTATCTTTGAAGAACTTCGATTTGATATCGATTAAGGCAAAACGTTCACCGACCGGAAACCGGAGTCTCTTCCACTTTCTTTTAAATAGCTGCTGTGATGTTTTTAACAACGATGACGATGACAACGTACGACCAAAGGGCACTGACAGCGGCAGCGGAAACTTTCTAATATCGTTAAAGTGAGAATCCTGGGGATTGTCACTAAAAGTGGGTCTTGTCTTGACTGTTGTGAAGAATCAGTTTTGTAGATTTATATCGGAGACTGCTTCCTGGACTGTACACCAGTATTAAATATTCCAAGAAAGCTTGAGGAAAGCATGTAGATATCTACTCCGGCTCATTATTGTTTATTTACACATTTTCGGCGACAATCAGTTCGAAGAGAAATCACACGCTTAATTAAATTTTTCATACTCTCGTTTGCATTTAAGTTTTTTTCCATTTCATTTGATTTAATTTCATTCGCAAGTTAATCACCTCAGCAACAGCGCTGCCTACACGTATGTGAGTTTTTCATTAATTTCATAAAACTCATAACCGTTAAATAGAGTGGAGGAGAGACAGGGAAATGATTAAAAATAAAAACATTTAAAAAATAAAAATTAATTTGAAGAAAATATATACCTACACACACTTGCATTTAAACTCATTAGCATTAATGATGAGTGGAGCATGAAATGAAAACAATGCCAACAAAAACAATGTCAAGCAACAGTATCGCTCGCCTGCTCACTGCCTGTGCCGACACAGTTAGGCCAATAATAACTACTGTTTGCATTAAAAACAGTAACAAAAAAAAAAGAAAAACAAAAAAATAAAATAAATTACTTTTTTTTAGAAATTGCATAAACAGAGATAATGGAGCTCGAGCCAGGAAAAATGCTTAAAGCGTTGATGTCTTGGAAAAATAGCTACAACAACAAGTGTTTTATCTTTTAACAGCTTAGCCACCCACTGCACCGCAGTGGTTCCTGGTTAATGAACACCTGTCGTACGCATTAGGATACTCCCAACCGGATTTGGTCTGGCAACCTTGCAGTAAATAAAATGCAAAATAACATCGGCAAGCAAGCAGAAAAAACAATAAGCTCAGCAATAAACAACAAAAACAACAACAATGAACGCTGACAACTAATTTAAAAATTAGAACCTTGGCAGAATTTTAATTAATTTCAGCATTTAGTCGTTGGCAAAATTATGATGATGAGCATGAGCTGCTGCAGAAAAAAAGCAAAAAAACAAAAACAAAAACATAGTAGAGTACACAATTAGTGCAACAACAGCAACAACAACAAGTAGCGTAAGCCGCTTAAATGGCAGCAAACACGACTGTACCTATATACATATATACTATATATAGGTACACGTATGTAGTATGCTTGTATGTATTCAGGTGTGCCATAATAAAGTAAAGTAACGGTACCATTCTGCACCTGACAATTTCAGCGCATTCATGCTAGTGCCTCTGTGTGTATGTATGTGTGTGTGTGTGTGTGTGTGTGTAAATTTAATTGAAATTGAAAAATTGTGCCGCAAGGAAGAAAACAAAATATGACAACCAAAAAACACAATTATTAACGCCAACTATATAGATAGGCTTTATAACGGTACATTTTCGGTACAGCGCCGCTCATGCACTTGGCACTATTACCGCTGCTTATCAGCTTGTTATTCGCAATCATCCAGCGACGCGGCGTGAAACAAACTATTCACTGCCGTTTTTGTTGTTGCGCATAACAGTGTTTTAATTAATGACAATAATAATAATAACAACAACAAAAATGTAACAACAAAAAACAAGAAAATACTTATTTTATGACATTGACGTGCACTAAATGATCAACTAATCTGCGTCCGCTGCATCACTTAGTCATCTAGTCAGTCAGTCAGTCAGTCAGTCAGTCAGTCAGTCAGTCAGTCAGTCGGTTTGTTTGGCTATCAGTCAAGCGACATTGGCAAATTATGGCAACTAGTACAATACCCAGCTGTAGCATTTGTATGTAGGTCTGTGTGTTGTCGCCTTCCGCCCACACAACACGACCGAGAGCAATTAACGTCGAATGTGTTGTAATAACAAAAATAAATATAGCAATAATAATAAATGCAACAATCAAATGAAAAAGTGGAACGCGCCGCGTGCAGAGAGTGTCCAAATATTCTAAGCCGCTAAGCCGCCGCTGACGTTTGCCAAAAAAAAAAAAAATAATATTAAAAAAAATAACAAAACATAAAGAAAATATATGTATTTTAATTGTTGTTTGAAAATAATAATAGCTCCAAAGCAAAAAATTTACTCGCACAGTTGCCTATCTGACAGCTATTCGTCGTTATCTTATCAGCAGCGTGTTGCTCATTTTTTCCAACTTTGTGTCTGTTTGCATTCATTATTATAATCTTTTTCGCTTGCACATTTCTTAATTAATATATAATGGGTGTGCCATCTATCGTTTGCTTTTCGAACTACAGCGTATTTGAGTTTTGACATCTGCAATGACACCTCCGCAGGGTCCAAGTGTTCAACACAAGGTTTGCGCCATGGAAATATTGGAAACTTACTTCCTTAGAAGCTTTTAAAAGAGGCACACGTCAGGTAGTGATGGGTGAAGGTTTAAGTATTATGGGGTACCTATATCTGAGATCTCTGAAAACAGAATAAATCTACACTAGAGCGTATGAAAAGAGACTAAATGTAGCTTTGCTTTAAGTACTTAAAGTACCGCAATACTTCTAACAGATCTATTGTATGTTCTGTTTGCCTGTGGTGCTCATAGTAGATATTGTAATCACAATTTTGGCCGAAATTTTGACATTGTTTGAAGCTCTTATGAAAGTATTCTAAGTAAAGCCAGCAAAGCCAGTTCGCATTAAGTCAGGGTCTCTAATGTTTATCGCTGCTGATTTGACGATTCATTGTCAATTTGATTTGTTTATTTCTTTAAATTTAAGATAGTTTCGGAATAGCATAGCTAAGAATTGGAGACATTGCTCGCCGCAGATGCATGCCAGACGCAAGAAGAACTTGCAAAAGTATTAGGAGTTGATCAAGCAAGCGTTTTCATATGATTAAAATCATTAGGATTCATCCAGAAGCTTGGAAATTGGGTGCCTTATGAATTAACCCCAAGAGACGTCGACACGTCGAATGTTACTTCAACGCCACCAAAAGAAGTCATTTTTGCATCGGATTGTCAGTGGCGATGAAAAATGGATTCATTATGATAACCCAAAGCGCAAGAGATCGTATATGAAGCCCGGCCAACCATCGACATCCACGGCAAAGCCGAATATCCATGGTGCCAAGGTTATGCTATGTATTTGGTGGGACCACAAGGGTGTGCTCTATTATGAGCTATTAAAATCGGGTCAGACGATCAATGGAGACCTCTACCGAAAACAATTGATTCGTTTGAAAATCGACTAGAATATGCGACCAGACACGAATTAATAATTTTTCATCACGACAACGCTCGGCCACATATTGCAAGGCAAGTTAAAACCTATTTGGAAAACTGTGGGTGGGAAGTTCTACCTCACCCGCCTTATAGCCCAGACATAGCACCTTCCGATTACCACTTGTTCAGATCAATGTAGAATGCCCTCACCGGAGTACGCTTCACTTCAGAACAGTGTATTAGAAATTGGCTCGATT
Organism: Ceratitis rosa; assembly: GCA_037013455.1. Lineage (NCBI taxonomy): Eukaryota > Metazoa > Arthropoda > Insecta > Diptera > Tephritidae > Ceratitis > Ceratitis rosa. The sequence continues at coordinate 4,322,360 of JAWMAG010000039.1, forward strand.
CTTTCTTGTACTCCAAGCCGAAGAAGTTCTTTTGGGATGGGATCCACAAACTGCCAGAAAGATGGGCAAACATCGTAGCTTTCGAGGGGTAATACTTTGAACATTATTATACATTTAATAAATTTTTTCACAATAAAGTCTTAATTAAAACCACATGAAATTATTATTTTTACCTTTCAGTCAGTTTCACGACGGTTTCATGTAAAAAAAAAAGCTTTTAATTTTTAAGAGACCCCAGATCTGATAATAACGTCATACTTCATATCTTATTACCCGTCTTCCCTTACCCAGTTTGTGGATCACTTTATGCAGCGAATTCGTTATATAATAAATACTACTGCTGTAGCTCCTCTAGGTGTGCTCGAACAGTCATCAACAACAACTCGTCATTGTTCGCGCACATTTTTGCGCAGCATTTTGCATAAAGACCTTAGAGAGAAGGCTTAAAAAGTCCAATGTGCCAAAAACTAAGGTCTCATGGCCATCCGATACGATGTCGCTTAGTTCAATGGTCTGAAGATCGCTAGGCAGAAGGTGAACTTTTTTTTAACGAAAAGTTATCCTTTCCTATGAAGCACGTTTTCATCGCGGCTGCTACATTAACCGCAAAGCCATAGGTAACCATAGAAAAGGCAACCTTAAAGAGTAGAACAAATTTTATAATAAAAAAGGAATTTCATGAAAAAACCGTTTATTTTCGAAGCCACAAAACGGATAACCCTGTATTTTTTCCGTCATATAAACATAGTTTATCGCGTGACGTGAACCTCTATATGTATATACACATAAGTAAGTATATTTGCACATATACATACATGTATATATACATACATATGTATTGATATATAAAAATAAAATTTAAAAATGAAAAATAAAATTTTAAAAATAATATCAACCGATTGTACAGTGTTGCTATCATTGCTGTAATTAATTTATAAGCCATTTGCGAGCGGTGCAAATGTTCATTTCCTGGCGTTAATAACTACATTTATTCGGCTGCGAATCCAGGTACATATATGTGTATATATGTACATAAGAGTATGTATAAATTTTTTTTAAACTTAATGCCTGCGTAAATATGTATGTATGTATGTGTGTATATCTCATATAGTAAATTGCGCACCTCAACAAATATTGTGTGCGAACAGCGATTTATAACCGACTGAAAAATTGATTTCTCGTATTTTTCGAATAAAATAAAAATGAAAAAATTAAAAGGCGCATTAAAAATAATTTTTTCTTCAATTATTTCGTTAGTTATATGCAATTTCCAGTTATATTTATTTTATATCGCTTCAATGAGTTCTTGGGCGGTCATGTATAGAAGTTCGCGCAAGTGGAGAAAGTTTTTTAACAGTACGCACGCACCCAGAATGTCCGATCCCGCTGTCGAGTTGGTTGATATCCTCGTACGTCTAAAGGCTGTTACAACCATCGCTCGAGAAGTGCGATGGGCGAACGAGGATGGGAGAAGGGAGGTCCTTGGGACATCTGCTACAGTGGGCTTATGAAGGAGCGAAAATTTGGTGTTGTATTAGTGGTTGGAGGGAGACTCCGTGGCTGTCACCGGATCGAAAACCACACAACCAAATCGGTCATGTTGGGATAGACGGAACACATGTCTCCAGTATTCTAAACGTTCGTTGATCTAACATCAACTCGAATCACTATCTTATGACAGTAAAAACTACGTACCCAGCTCTATGCGACAAAGAACGTCCGTCAGCAGCCACAAGGGATGTTGGACATCTTCAAAAACAGCACACGGACAGCCGGTTTCCTACTTAAACCACATTGCTGCTTACTTAGAGCACTTGGCAGCAACGTGCCGCTAAAAAGCAAATGGCTTTCGCCAATGTAGGTAGGAAAGAAATGTCGAACTGTACTGGATAGAAGCCAGACGTAGGCTTACGTTCGACCATAACACGATAGTCTAAAAGGGAACCGTAAAACAGACAGGAAAAGCATGAGGAAGAAATGCGTGAGAATGAAGAGTTTGGGAGATAGGGTCCAGCATTACCCCTGAGCATGCAGGGACTTACCATAAAAGGCGGTTTCAAGACCGAAGCGTACTCTTATATGTAGAGGTAAACATGTGACTTTTGTGCAGAGCATACTAAGTTTATGAAGGGAAAACTTCGCCAGCCTACTGAATGACAACGAAAATGTAACATACGGTGAATACAAGACTCCCATCGGTGATGATGGAAAAGACGATTGTCCGTTTGAAGCACAACAAAGCGGCAGAAGCTGATGACTTAGCGATTGAAGCGTTGTGGCGAAGAACTGATAAGGTGCATGCAACAGCTTTTTTGCACCTAAATGTGCTCTGTGCTACGGATATATAAAAAATGCGGACCCCAAATTCTGCACCACATACCGTGGTATGAGCCTACCTATAACGTCTTATCAAGCGTATTGTGAGAAAGCATAAAGATCGCCGCCAATTAACTGATCCGACCTTATCAATGTGTAATTAAACCTGGTAAATCCACCATTCACGAGACCTCCACTCCGTTGGAAAGATCTGATGGATAGGTACATGACTTCTTTTGGTGTCTTCATTTGGCACCAAAGAGCGAAACTAGACTGCTACCTAGGCACGCCAATAATGAAGAAAAAAATTAAATATATAGTATATTTACATACGAGTATAATACATATGTATTTGACCTACTAACGCTGTTATGCTTTCGTTATTAATAAATTTTCTTATTTATTTAAACCAATAAATGAATACAAACAATAAATGGCAGCTTGTAAGTATATTATTGTAATAATTTCGAAATATTTGCATATACATATATATACTCGTATGTATGTATGTATATATGCCTGTGTAAACAGTTGTATGCAGTTTCTTGTTATTGTAACCGTTATTACCATTCCGCTGTATGTCTAATAAAAATAAATGAACTCACTTTTATTTACTCTCCACTTTTTTATACTCGAATTACTAAAAAAAAAAAATATTATGCAATCAATAAACAATGTTTACACCAATAGCTGACTCAGTTGCAGGCATACCTGAAAGTAGAGAAAATAATAAAATAAATAAATAGCTGTACATATGTATATATATATTTGTTTTTTTTTCTTTCTTTCTTTAAATAATTTGTAGCAACTGAGTGGAATGTGTGCATGTGTTGGTATTCATTGATGAATGCACAAACACATGAACAACATTTTTATCATGCTTATCTCAGTCATATTAAAACGTAAGCAAAAAAAACAAAAGAATTGTCTTTTAATAAAAATTATATTTTATACCGTAAATACTATAACTAAAAAAAAATACAATAGTTAATTTCATTCATATATACTTTCGCAATGAATCTTGCTGCTACCACAATACATACACGCATACCTCTATGCATATGTATGTATGTATGTATGCAGAAAGCGCTAAAATGACACTTAAATTTCTCAAAGTCACACCGCCTTCACAAGGACTTAACTACAATACGAACATACATATACATACACACATAAGTGCATACATACAAAGGCGCATGAATGTGAACTTGTAAAAAGCCGCGCCTCACAAAAAAAAACAAAAAAAAAAACAATCTCACAGTGAAAATAACTCTTTAGCCGAAAGGGACATTTGCCGAGAAAAAGCGCCCAATATCAAGTGACATTTTGACGACAAGCAAACCCTGCTCATCATGTACATACATACATATAATATATGTATATGTATATGCCGAAATGCGTTATACTACGTGGAATGCCCTGCACGAGTACGATATGATGTTTACACTGCTAATTAATCTCAGAGCTTAATTAAAACGTGTTGACATTCTTGAAAACCCAAAACTCAACAATACTCCAGTACTTTGGATCATCGCCAGCCGAACAACTAAGCACGGCCAAGTGGGCGAATAAGGAATCTCAGGCATTCACATTTTGGCACGGTCATATGAGCGAGGCATAGAATGAAGCTCCCAAACTGTCTATTAGGGTGCGTTCACAGTAAACTCTTAATGTTTTGTTTAGGTTCAATTATTGAGCACTAAATTTAAGGTGAAAGATTTCGTTTCAGTTTCAGTTGAAGCTGGGTATTTCGTTTCAAGTGAAACTATTATTCTTAGGTAGCCAAACATGTTAGGGGCGTACGAGACAATTTGTGAAAATAATCTACAGAGGGTGCCAAGGAGTTAGGACAAGTCGGTGTAATGAATAAATGGACTTTCTCAGCAATTTTTTCAATCTATATTTATACATACATACATATATAGTATAAATAAAAAAACTTACTTTCGTTTGCAAAGATTGGCATATCTCGAAAAGTTACCGAACGATTGACTAGAAATTTTGACAGTTTGTTTCTACGGTTCCTGGAAAGGTTTGTTCGAAAAATTCGGAAAGTGGACCAGAGACAGGCTTATTCGAATTCGAAGAAATTTTACTTACACGTATGTTTCGATTTACATGAAATTCGGTACAGAGGTGGCTTTTTACTACTTAGATTATTAGAAAGGCTAACCTTTTCTCCGGCATCTGGACTAGAGACCCACTTATTCGAAATAATCATATTTTTGCTTCGATTTATTTGAAATTCGGTACATAGAGGGCTTTTGCTTAGATAATAAAGAAGACCACCCTTTTCATGAGGAGCTTTTATTTCATGTCATAAATACCCTCGGAGGGGTTGACATTTGCTGCCGAGGGGCGACCACAATTAGAAAAACTAACTTAATCTTTTATTTAAATTAATTATCTATAATTTTGAATGTTGATCGCACCAGGATTCGAACCCTGACCTTTCGAATGGCAGTACGCAATGCTAACCACTCAGCCGAGGGGGGTGTTGGAAAAAGATTAAAGTAAGTCGACTTTTGAAAAAACTTGCAGCTGTAAATATTTTCCGTGGAAGGTTGCCACCTGTTAAAAAAATTACCTCTCTAATGCTGATAAGACAAACGAATGAATGCCAAATCACCGTTCATTAAAAGACATTTTAGAGGTTTTTATGTTGCGAAGCGTTGCCACCTACTAAAAGTTTAGACTGATTTGTTGATTAAGCGCTTCAGGAAGTCTTAGAATTATTAATAATATTAATGGTTACCGCCTCTTTACAAACTTTAACTTAAATTTAATTTTGACCTAAAGTATTTTTTGCATTTAACTTACCCGCCCTAATGCCTGTGCACGAGTACATTTGTATGAATTTGATCACCATTAACTGATATTCTGCTCATCTTCTTCTTCTCCTGCCACTATTACTACTTCAACTACTAATTTATAGACCCATCTGGATGGATGTACCCAACAATTTGCGAAACGACACTAAAGTTCACTCTCATTAAACAAATAATATCCAGAGCACATGCAACGACACAAACCAACAGCAGCAACATGAACCTTTTACCATAATAAAATGAAGGAAATAAGAACTCTATCAAATGGGAGGATGGGAGAAACGGACAAGTGGCTACACTTGAAGGTGATGTCTTGCTAAGCAACAACCACGTTCGAAGTGTCGGAGGTACGAGTGCCTGGTTAGTGTAAACAAAATGGCAAAGCAATAGAAGTAAGTGAGAAAGGGAGAGAGGGAGAAAAAAGTCCTTTACAAGCTGGAGAACGCAAAACAGTCATGTAAGAATCATTAATCAAATGGTCCAGAGGACAGCCGAGAAACAACAAAAAGTTTGAATACCTTTAGATAAATACATATGATTGTATGTCTGCATATACCTATACGTAATGCGAAGAACCCTTAAAAAAGAGGGAAAAACGGATTGGCGTTGAGGTAAGTGCCCCACGGCAGGCACTTAAAAGAATGAGAAAGTGGAAAAGAGGAAAAGAACTCCTGCGGATGTGAAGCGTTGTGAGGTGGACACTTCTTCAAATGTCAACTTGCTGGTCGCAGTGGCAGCTGAGGCGCCGCTCACTGCGATAAACGTGGCAAGAATAAATGTTGCTGTAAAATAGAAACAAAAGACGCCTTCGTGACGCTTCAGTCCCAAGGGACCTGTCACTCAATCTACTTGGGCATACGATAATTATGGTTGTGGCTATTTGACGTCGGAATAAAATGCTCCAGCAACAACAAAAAGAGCGAGTAGTCAAGTGAAAGAGTACGAACTGAGCTTAAGCACAATACAATTTTCAATTAACCGAGCAAAAAGGGGCGACTAATTACAAATGCTCGCAGAACACTTCACAAAAATAGCGGTATTTTTTAAGCAGGACTTATTAAATTGCACACTTGAGCTAAGTATTTTCATAAGCATTTTCCTCATTTTCCAACACAAGGTATTGTAACAACATACAGACAAAGTAAAAGCGCCGCAAGTACGGTTGTTGATGACAGGATGGCAGCGAATGCTCCACAGGGCACACGTCGCTGACAGACGCTTCCAATTTGGCAAGCCGACGACAAAGGGGCAAACTTTCATTAACCAACAAAGCAAAGGCTCTAGGCCTACCTTTGTCGTTGGCATATTGTCGTGGGAGAGAACACTTTGTGAAAAGTGCGACGGCAGTTCAACAGGCAAAAGGGTAAACACTTGGACTTACAAAAGTATTGGTCAATACACATGATGCTCTTGCATTACAATGTTGATGGAAATGAAAGCATCAAGAGGAAGGATGAAGATTGTGCGGGAAATGTTGCGGAAGCTCCACTAAAAAATTTTCGTCCAACTATTGGAACATCGTATTTACACTGGTGACGAAATCGGAAGCATCTGCCAAACGATAGCTTGCAGGAAATGAATGCTTAAACTTTTTCCAATTTTCAGTGTAAAATATCAGATCTCAATCCTCTATGCAAACTGAAAACAAAGTAGCAAAAATTGGTTTCTTCTGCATGGAAATCTGTTCGAAACTGCATTGCTATTATATTTTTCGTAAGTGTACATGCTTGTTCTTATCTGTACGTGCATGTATGTAAAACCACATAAAAGCAAACCAAATCTCCCTGCAACCGGCTGACATTAGACATTTGACAGGTGAGACTTTACATACATTCATATGTACGAATGTATATGTACGTCGCACACGAGTGTAACGTGCGTGCGTGCCGGTCGTGTCTAGTGCTTGAATATAAAAAGTTTTGACGTGTCACACGAGTAGTAAACAAGTAAGCGAGCAGCTAGATCAGCATAAAAGTACAAATAACGGTAAAGGAATGCAACATTGTGTTTGTCACGCACCGTCTCGTAAAGGCTTTCATACACCACGTACTAGGGGTGTTCAAAGTTTGTTGGAAAAATATCCAAATGCACAACCGAAATGTCTAGGAGGAGCTCGACCGGCCAAAGCTGTATTCTTCTCTCTCTCTCTCTCTTTCTCTCTCTCTCTCTCTTTCTCTCTCTCTCTCTCTTTCTCTCTCTCTCTCTTTCTCTCTCTCTCTCTCTTTCTCTCTCTCTCTCTCTCTTCTCTCTCTCTCTCTCTTTCTCTCTCTCTCTCTTTCTCTCTCTCTCTCTCTTTCTCTTTCTCTCTCTTTCTCTTTCTCTCTCTCTCTCTCTCTCTTTCTCTCTCTCTCTCTTTCTCTCTCTCTCTTTCTCTTTCTCTCTCTTTCTCTTTCTCTCTCTCTCTTTCTCTTTCTCTCTCTCTCTTTCTCTTTCTCTCTCTCTCTCTCTCTTTCTCTCTCTCTCTCTTTCTCTCTCTCTCTCTTTCTCTCTCTCTCTCTTTCTCTCTCTCTCTCTCTTTCTCTCTCTCTTTCTCTCTCTCTCTCTCTTTCTCTCTCTCTCTCTTTCTCTCTCTCTCTCTCTTTCTCTCTCTCTTTCTCTTTTTAAAAAGTTTCTCTTATTAACGATGCACAATAATTCCTTCGACTATCATGTACACTCCGAAGCTCTGAACTTATTGCTTTAGCGGTTCACCAACCACGCGGGATGGGACTAGTATAAGTCATGAAGGTAATCTAATTGGAGGTCCCAGAAATGACAGTTTCGATGGGATCGGACCAGGGGGAAAGAGATTAGATGAGTAGGTTTTTGGGAGCGTGCAAATACGTCGGGTATGTCGGGGCGAAATCTGGATAGTTTGGAGTTAAATCAACAACAGTAATGTACAGATCTTAATTGTGCCAGTATTACTGTGCTCTCTCGAGCTAGCTCTTCGTCTGCAATAGGTGGTACTTGGATTCCCAGAACGCCATTCATTGCAAAAGAGTTCATGATGAAGCTAACGGTCTCTCGATGAATGGCGCTTAAAGGCTGTCAGTAATATGATGTGCCTTGGTGGTGGCTTAGCCTCAAAAAATTGTCGGTTGGGGGTAGCACCCGAGTATAAATTGCTTGCTCATTGCATACATATGTATGTAGATATTTCACTGAGCAAATGACGCTTTGGTGACATCAAGAGGTTTCCTGTTACGACACACTTTTTTATCTAAATCTCGTTAGTCCTCGACGTCAAAATTGGAGTAGCGTAATTACGAGCGACCGGCCAATTCTCCTGTATGTTGCAAGCAACGTTTCTTGTCTTTTCCCCCAGCTGCAGCAAGTTGAGAATTTTGTTGCGACTCCCGGAACGAGATCCTAATTACTGGGACCAAGATAACAACAAAGGCAGCATATCCATCTCAACTTGAGCATCTTCAATCCGTGCTTCTTTGGAGCTCCCCATCTTACATTAGACATGAGCGACATGAGTTAACTGAGTGATTGGTAGGCAGCAGCTGCCCACAAGCATACATAAACCAAACCGCCACACAAGAGTGTTAGATGAAAAATTCTGCAACGCACACCTGAGCTTTGCAAGGAAAATTCTCAGCGGTGTAGCAGTAAAAGTTTCCTTCATGGCGGTGCGGTCAGTCAGGGGGTATGTGACTCCACACAGCAATAATAATGAAAATTACATGTAAAGTCAAAATTAAGTATATACATATGTACATATGTATACGATATGTATGAAAGTGTAAGTGTATTTGTAAGTTTCCTTCATTCGTTTGTCCTCGTACGTGTATGTATGTAAGCACATGACTTTTATGCTGAGACATGCGTCAGACAGGCCGTCCAATTACGGAAACAATTACGGTAGCTTGTTAACAGGGATTCAGCGACGTTTACCGGCTCGTACAATGGCAAATGGCAAGAAGAGAAGAGTAGAAATATAAGGCAAGCGAGGCGGGCGGCAAACTCGACTGAAACAACTTTACTCAGTCAATAAAAGGAGTAAAGTACAATAAAATTAAAGGTGAAATGCGACGGTTGAGTGGAAATGGTGAGTACGTGTTTTTCCAAGAATGACAATTAAATATGTTGTCACACACTTATTTATGCACACGTATGTGCACACGAGTTTCATTTGAGAAAAGTTTTAATTTCAAACATCAAAGGAGAAAACTAGCTTTTAGCTAAATAAAATGAAAAAAGCAATGGAAAATTTTACTCAGCGATTGGCGGCAGCAAAGCCGAGTGGTTAGCATTGCATAATGTCATTCTAAAGACCAGTGTTCGATCCCAGGTCTGACCAAACACCCAAAACTATAGAAAATTAATTATTATAGTTGAGGTTGCTACTCGACAGGGAATGTCAAAAGCCCTCCGAGTGTATTTCTGAGATGAAATAAAAGCTCCTCATAAAAATGCATTGGTCGTTTGGAGACGCCTTAGAATAAACAGTAGGAGTCTCCATTTGTTGGAAAAAACCAGGACGCACACTACTATTTTGTAATCGCTATGAAAGGCCGTGGACCATCCTGATGAGGTAATCAATCCTTGTCGAGCTTTGGATCACTTAGTTTGAGACTGAGAGCGTTTGGCTGAACCGTTAGATTTTCGGCTGAGCTATGAAGATATCACATTGACAACCATTTTTTAGAATGAGGAACCCATAATCTGTAGAAATAATCGTGGGATCAGTCTCCTCAATGTCACACATAAGGTACTATTTGCCATGTAGTGTGAGAAACTAGTGTCGACCCACTCAACTACCGTAGAGCAGTGTAGATTGCTGACAGACCAAACTGTTGCTCACACTAAGCAAAGGGAATCTAGTATCCTTAGCATCCTAGAGCATGCCCAAAGGAAAACAAAACTGTGTAGCACGAGTGCCCAGTCTTCAGCTGATTGAAGCATCATGTCTTGCACAATGCCCCAAGCTCTAGCCTAACTAAAACGGGCAAACATGGATGAGAGAAAATGAGAAAATTATCAAATCGGACGAATTATTCTATAACCAAAAAAATGGGTTAAGACAGCCTACTCAATGACTTAAAAGCGGCCGCTCACGGTAAGGTCCTTAATCACGATCCAATCAACCAACGAACGAACCAATATCGATCTTTAATATAGTAATAGAAGCTTATTAATGTCGGTTTTGACTTGGTAAATCCACTATAGATAAAATATTTACTATACTTCAAATATCGTTGTTCCTAAAGCGGCCTACGACAGAACAAGCAGAAGCATAGTCCTCTGCGCCTGTAGTTGAATTAATTTTTATGTTTTTCCTACAAAATTTCTACAGCTGTATGAATTGGCGATGAACAACACCAAAAGAACCACCCCGAACCGTTCTGCACTGAATGAGATCAGCATTCAAGAGTACCCTGATATTCACTGCGCTTTTCTGACGATCCTACAGATCTGAGGCGGGGCAGGGACATTGAATAGTTTATAAAATAATATCATCTAGAAATCCTGAAATAGTGAGAGTAACCCGGTCGGTGGAAAACTTAATTTCCCAAAAACATTTCATTGAGCTTTTCAAAGCATTTTCCGTACAAGAAAAACAAATTTCCTTAAATAGTGAAAACATAAAAAAAAGAATTAGCTCCATTGTCCTCCATTTTTGTAGCCAAATTTAGTGCAGCTTTTGTAGTGTGTTCTTCATTAAATGAATTTTTCTCCACCCTCAGATGAGAATTATCTCTTTGTAAATAGATAACCAAAAATAAAGCTGAGAGGAAACTACCAAAAAGGACATCGGTCCTAAATTACACACGCAGCAATGCTAGTATCACCATTAGTAAAATGTATGGAGCCTCCTGTGTGGACAGCGAAGAATAAACTAAACTGAACAGGAACAATTAACGTCCAGACAACGCCGTGCAGCAACAACAAACAACAGCACAGAGTAGAGATGAGGCAACTAACAAACTAGCCAATATTGCGCCAGCCAGCCAGCATGCTTTTGAATGTACCTACATATAAATTGTGTGTATGTATGTATATAGTTGGACGTATATGTAGCTCCAACCACCCGCTTTGTTTTCTTCTCGCCTTCTTCTTCTCTGCACTTTGTGAGCAGAACATAATTTATGCTGGAGTGTTCTTTTATTTTTGTTTCTTGTTTTATTGTTGTTGTTTTGTTATTGTTTTTTGTTTTTTTTCTTGGTTTTTAATTTGTTTATTGTTGTTGTTGTTGTTGTTGTTGTTGTTGTTGTTGTTGTTGTTAATGTTTGTTGATTGTTGTTGTTGTTGTTGTTGTTGTTGTTGTTGTTGTTGTTGTTGTTGTTGTTGTTGTTAATGTTAATGTTGCTTATGCAACGCCATGTTGTCATAGATACTTAATTTATTTTTTATACAGCTTCATTGATAATAAAAACCGAAGCTCATATCAAGAGAAAGAGAGAGAGAGAGAGAGAGATGCAAATACATATTTACATGTAGCATCAATGAGAAAATATGGAAGAAGAAAAACTCATATGCGAATTTATGTACCCACTAATTTATAAAGATTCTACGCGTCCCTAAGTGTATGCACATTTACGTTATTTATATATGGTTACATACATATATGGTATATTTGCAGGTATGTATTTTTGTATAAACCTGCATGTACATACGAGTATCTAATTTCTGCAGACCTCCATCACGTTGACAGTTAAATTAATTATATATTTTTTCTCAAAAGGTTTTTAGTTTCGCACACGCTATGCTTTTAGATACATATACATACATTCATACATACACAAGTGCAGTACAGTGCTGGTGAAGTGAGCATGAGAGGATATAGTGTAATCATATGCTTGTCAACATGTGACAAAGGCGGCAAAATTTCCTCAACTTTCAACGGTGTTCTTCCTTCCGCAAGGAGAGCTCAAAGGCCACATATTGCACGTGCACGTGGACACACACATACAGATGTACATAAGTACCCTGCAGTGAAAAGCTAAAGTAAACAAAAAAACGTTTGCCATAATTTTTTAAAAATGATTTCAGCCAAGTGATCGCCGCGGCCCGATCAAAGAAATTCCAGGCGAGACTATTTTCTACAGCATTTTGGACCGTAAGTCAGCAATAAAACACCGAAAATTCTATTCCAAGGCGTCACTTGCCTCTGCCTTATCTGCGTAGGCAGATGACTACATATAACCCCACAAAAAGTACTCCAGCGGTGTTAAATCGCAATATCTTGGAAGCCTCGTCGCAGACCCAATACGAAAGATATGGCGCCCACCAAAATTGTCCGCCAATAAATTGATTGTTTCGTTGGCTGTTTGGCAAGTAGGGGCGTCCTGTTGGAATCAAAAGTCGTTCACATCCATATCCTCAAACTCAGAAATAAAAATGTTATTAATCATGCCTTTGTAGCGTTCCCCATTGGCTTCATTTTTGAAGAAATATAGACAAATGACTGCCTCTGCCCATAGAGCACATCAAATACTGACTATTTGAGGATGTAACGGCGTAATCTATCTGCTTTTCTTGAGATAGCAGCACTCCTAATGCGACAATTTTATTTATTAACGTACCCACCAAGTGTCAGAGATTGTCGCTGGTGTGCATAAGATTCGGCTCAAATGTCGCTGTAGGCAAATTTATTTCTATTCCTCCAAAAAAAGAATCCAGTTTGCAAGAATGAACTGGTATTTAACTAGTATGAAGCTGATGTATAGTCGCAAAATTGACATGTCCATGTTCCTGCCATGGCAAAATAATAAAAAATGGCCCAATCAGTATGAAAATGCAAAACTGAGTTCACAACTAGTATCATTTTCCTGCTGGGTATGTACGCACCTAGTATGTATGCCCGCAAGAGCGGCGTGATTGAAATGAAAGTAAGAGAGCGTAAAAAGCAGTTTTAAATTAAATTGTAAAATATTATGTTTTGTTACTAAAGTATGTACATATATTTGTGTGTACAAATGTTTGTAAGCAACAAAAATAAATGTTTTGCATTAAATTAGTTACAATGGCAACACATACATACATACATACATACATACATAAATGCTTGCGACACATGCGTTGGAATATACAATAATAACGGTTTCGTCATAGACTCTGTCTTCTTAAGTTGCTTAACGTAGCGGAAAAATGGGCGGCTGGTAGGAATGTTAATAAATAATGACAGATATACAATATATATGTACTTACATATATTCGAGTTTGCATATATGTACCTATACCACATTTATGTAGGTAATAACACTCATCTCCTGGTAGGTCTATTAAAAATTGTCTGTAAGACGTACAATTTTCATTTCAGCAGCATAGAAAGAGGCGGGGAAAATTAAAGACAACAGCCAACAAATGGAGAACAAATAGAAAGAAGGAATAGAGATCTTACAGGTCTTCCCTAATATAGCGAACACACTTCATTCATTCAGACATTCTTTGATCTCAAGCACCAACAAATAATCAACTTCTAGGCGAACTAATTGAAGAACGGTGTGTGAATTTGAATGAAATCTCCAAAGTAGGTGGAAATTGCCTTGATAATATTTAATACCATATAAAAAGAATATTGCTATAAAAGCGATTTTATGTGCACTCCATCTCTGGAGATAAGGAATACAATAGTTCCTAGCTCAAAATCTTAATAACAACAAGATACTTTTCAGCAAAGTCGAAGCGGCAAGTGATTATTTGCTGTCTTAATGGCAGCAGCCTTTAGCTGCGCGATTGGAGATGATTTCCTGCTACAAACTACTGACACAGTTCTTCTCCTCACTTTATTTGAGCGGGTGCTCCCTGTTGCCTCTATTAATATTTTTGTCTAGCATTATCAAGAACCACAATTTTAAGCTATCTCGATGCTCCTCAACGATTTTTATGTGATGCCATTGATGAAGAGATGCGAAAGCATTGACGCTCTCCCGCACTGGATGAATCCATTCGGTAAAACATTTTTCCTTATTTTTTTTTTTTTTAATATTGCGACAGTCGGGTCTTTATTTTTATTTAGGTATATGCGGTCAAGGACTGTCACTCCCACAATATTCCCCGAAAACCTATTCGAGGAATATTTTGCGGTTACAACAATCGGCTTTGTGAATGATCAGCTGACTTCAGTTTCTGTGTAACCTTTCTTCTATAAGGATGTAGAAATAGATACATTCGGGTCTTCGGCTACACTTTCACTTACAGTAGCGACATTTGAGGTGGAACGAGTAAAAAGTTGATGCACATGCCTCACAGTAAATATCTGTAATCGATCCAGTCTCTACAAATTGCTTTCAAATTTGGCCATTTGCTTGAGTAGTTGGCCGCTAATGTGCACCATTACCTCTACTGAAAGCACGAAACGTGGCCACGTTGGAATCACCATTTTTGTTGTAGGTTTTAACAATTTCCCCGCGTTGTGTGGTTGTTAAGCAATCCATTTTCATAAATGCTTGACTTTTAACTGAGACAAAATCTGTTTGGTATGGCAATTAAGTTTGACAGATGTCAAAATATAGCCATATACTTTCGAAACCACCAAAATGATATCCTCACATAAATGGCGCTTGGTAGCGGCTCGGCCGAGCTCCTCCTCCAATTTGTCGCGTGCGTCTTGATGTTTCTCCAACAAATGTAATCTACAGATTACTATAAGCTGCCCCCGAATGGCCAATGGATTGAGAAGCACTCGGAAGGGCTGCCTGCCGAGGTGCGAGTACGATTAGAAAAATTAATATTCTATAATTTTGGACCAGAGCTCGAACCTTGGCCTTCCAAATGTTTCCATATTCAATGCTAACTGCTCGGCTATCGCGGCGACCACTTTATACCCAGTAAATACGGAAACAAAGGCGACATACATAGTTTCGAAATCGTATTAGCCCGCCTATAGTCTCGAAGTATCGGCGAGGTAGCCGTGACCCAACCCGGGACGGTCAAGCTTTATTTATTAGATATGAATGTAAATATATATAAATACCTGTATAATTTTTAGTATGCCATTGGATTGCATTAAATCGCTTAGAAATTCTAATTTCGTTTTTGAAGCCACGGCTGCGGCTGCTGTAGTTTTGCTAGGGTTTCTATTGGCATTCATTATGTTTATACATACATATGTATGATTCGATGAGTGGGTGGTAGAGTAAATATACCTAAATAAATATAAATATATATATATATGTACTCGAAAGTTATGTGGATTTTAATGGCAAGACTCCCTTGTGACTCCGTTTCAATTGCTTCCGCTTTGCTGCTGTTGAGGTTACATACATATGTATGTAGGTATGTATAACGATAGTTATGATTGTGAACTTTTTCTTTGTTTGAGCTTGCAGTGCAGATTTACGCAGAACTTGATAACTCAGTGTTTTTCCGTTTCTGACCGTACATACTTATTTAAAAGTAAATACAAATATACACGTATTTTCCCTCAGAGCGACAACAAAACACCTACCGAAGGCAAGCATCCCAAAACATTGCAAATTTATATCCTAAGGGTTGATACCATACTTTTTACCCCCGAGATAAATAAGTACGAATAATGTGGTCGCTTTGTGTTTCAACCAGGTACCCAGCATAATTTATATACATACATACTTTGGTCATACAAATGTAATTTTTTTTTTTGAATTTTACCAAAAAAAGGAAACGTGTATGAAAGCAGTTACAACAAAACAGTTTTACTTTCACTTTTATTTACTTTCAGTTATGAGCAATTTTGTGCAAATACACCCCAACGCATTTTCAAATTAACTTTTCACGAAACGAATGGTGAGCTCCTTGGGCACGCATGAGCGTTCAATTAAGGTTAGAGATTACCGTTAATGCTACATGATTAGAACGTGAATTTTATGGTGAATGTGTAAGAGGTTTCTTTATATGAACATATAGGAATATATATATATATGTAACTACATAAAAACTGTTCCCAAGGCTTGAACCCAAACTTTTGTTGGTTTAGTTAACATTTTGATCAAGCAAAAACAAATCCATTAATTTTGCATTAAACTGAGGGCTTTATTTAACAAAAGTAGAATTATGCGATTTATAAAAAATATGTCTCTGTTGGCGAAAAAAAATTGGGACAATCGATTTTCACTGTCTTATCTTGAGGTCAGTTCTTTACGAGCCAAATCATTTGCCATAGGCAGGAACAGATGGTAATCACTTGGTACGAGGTCTGTACTAAAAAGAGGATACATAAGAGGATACTTTGTACGCATCGTTTACAAATGCTGTCTTTACCTGTCGCATGGGACATCGAAATTACATAAATTGGAAGGAACTTGTGTCGATCCGTCTACCGGGGATATATGTCATTCAAATATGACGGAGTGGTTGATAATTAGTAACTTGCATCTCTGTAAGTACGATTATGTTAGGCTAGAAGGAGTTAGGAAGATGATCTTTTGTACTAAAAAAGACAATGCGAAAAATGTTGATCACTTAACTCAGTAGTGTTTGAAAAAAGAAAAAGAAAATTCGTTATGTACACATACATAAGCTCCATGGTGTGGAAAGCCAATTGTCGAAAATGCCCATAAAATAATGGAAATCGTCGAGTCTGACTATCATGCGAGAGCACTGTGGCCAGGAGCTAAACCTTGCACAAAAGACGGTTTGTTATCACTTGAAAAAGGCTAGATACACAAAGAAGTTCGTTGTATGGCTGCCACATGAGTTAACGAGAAAAAATCCTCATGGACCGAAATTTCATCTTCGAATCACTGATGAATCGTGACCAAATCGAGCCATTTCTGCAGCGAATGATAACTGGTTATAACAAGTGGATCACTTACAACTACGTCAAACAAAAAACGTTCGTGGTCGATGGGCAGTGAGCCGGCATAAACGGTACCCAAGCTGGGATTCACGGCCAGGAAGGTTTTGTGGTGTGTTTGATGGGATTGGCAAAGAATCATCTATTATGAGCTGCTCCCCTTTGGCCAAACTCTTAATTCGTACCAGTACCGTCAGCACTTGGACTGTCTGAAGGAAGGAATTACCCAGAAGCGCCCAGCTTTGGACAACAGAAGGGAAATGGTGTTCCACCAAGAAAACGTCAGATCCACATATCGATAGTGATTTGCTAGAAGCTCCGAGAGCTTATTTGGGTGGTTCTTATGTAAGCACCTTATAGTCCGGACATCGCACCATGTGATTACCATCTGTTCCTGTCTATGGCAAATGATCTGGCTGATGAAGAATTGGCCTCATAAGAAGCCTGTGAAAACCATCATGGACAAGGGTTTCCACAAGATAAGCATATTTGACATAAATCGAATAATTCTAACTAACTATACCATATAAATCTTAGAAGTACAGCCTTCAGCAAAAATAATGGATCACTTTTTATTTATCGCTCAGAGTGATTAGTTTTAGATTAGGAGCTGCATTAATTAATTTTTTTTTTTGTTTAAATAATTAATTTAATGCAACCGGCAGGCAGGAATGTAATATCAATTATAAACAATATACGACAACTTAATTACACACATAAGTATTTATTTATATACAAAAATGTACATTTGAGTTTCAATGATTTGATGATGTTCTGAGGGAGCGCTGATACTGAGATATAAAGTTAGAGTGGCTTGCTTTAACTAAGCAAACAATAGTAAATTAAGCACTTGTGAAGGCACTAACAACAACTAATAATTAAGTGCTCACATTAGATAATGACAATTAAAGATAACTTGTAATCGTGTGTGCTTTCCACTTGATTGAATTTCTCATAAATACTTGCATACAGCGTCGCATTTTGAAGCAACATTTGACTTGTTGTTCGAAAACAGGTTGTTGTGTAAGCTTTTGAATTTTTAATATCAATAGACCTTTGTAATTGTTCGATGGTGTAGTTGTTATGACAGTAAGATTAAGTTAGATTTACTATATTTTTGCATTTACAACAAAAAAAAATCATATAATTTAGCTTCGAAAAATTTACAAATAAAGAATTGGAAGTTTCGTCTACTATTTTATTGTAGCAATTTTTTTTATTTTTGTATAAATTTCTAGGAAGTATTGGGTGTATGCATTAATTCGTGCGGTTTTTTCGAAAAAATTGTTATACATTTAATGTTCAAAGTATTGACCATCGGAAGCTACGATGTTTGCCCATCTTTCTGGCAGTTTTTGGATCCCATCCCAAAAGAACTTCTCCGGCTTGAAGGTCAAGAAAGAATCGAGTCAATTTCTGATACGCTGTTCTGAAGTGAAGCGTACTCCGGTGAGGGCATTGTGCATTGATCTGGACAGGTGGTAATCGGAAGGTGCTATGTCTGGGCTATAAGGCGGGTGAGGTAGAACTTCCCACCCACAGTTTTCCAAATAGTTTTCAATTGGCCTTGCAACATGTGGCCGAGCGTTGTCATAATGAAAAATTATTGATTCGTATCTGGTCGCATATTCTGGTCGTTTTTCCACGATAGCCTTTTTCAAACGAATCAATTGTTTTCGGTAGAGGTCCCCATTGATCGTCTGACCCGATTTCAATAGCTCATAATAGAGCACACCCTTGTGGTCCCACCAAATACATAGCATAACCTTGGCACCATGGATATTCGGCTTGCCGTGGATGTCGATGGTTGGCCGGGCTTCACATACGATCTCTTGCGCTTTGGGTTAACATAATGAATCCATTTTTCATTGCCAGTGACAGTCCGATGCAAAAATGACTTCTTTTGGTGGCGTTGAAGCAACATTTCCGACATGCAGAATCGACGTTCGACGTCTCTTGGCTTTAATTCATAAGGCACCCAATTTCGAAGCTTCTGGATGAATCCTAATGATTTTAATCGTCTGGAAACGTGCTAAACACTGTACAGTATATAATGATAAATAAATCTTCGTTCATGTCAGCTACAGAAGTGAAATTAGAACTGCCGATAAGCACTTGGACAATATGCAGGAGACTTAGAGAACATAATCTAAAAGCCAATAGTCCAAGAAAAGTCAGTCTTTTGTTAAATAAGCATGTGTCGAAACGGTTACAGTTGACTAAAACCCACCTATTGCAAAGTGACGTAGTATTCTGAGGACTGATGAGTCTAAAGTAGTTTTATTTGGTGGAAAGGGTTCCCAAATCCTATGTTAGAAGACCAACAATTCGGAATAAAACACGGAGGCTCCTGTAAGGGGATGTTTTTCGTACTATGATGTTGGGCCTATTCATCATATAAATACCACCATGTATGCAACAGAATACATTAAAATACTCGCTGTCTTATGCCACTAATTTGGATCATGAAGCAAGACAATGACCCAAAACGTACCAGAAGAAAAAACCTAAAAAGTGGTTTCAGGACAATAATGTCCCTTTGATGGAATGTACCGCATAGTCCACAGATTTCAACCCCGTGGAAAATTTGTGAACTGATGTTAAGAAAAAGGTATCCGAGATCAAACGACTAATAATAATGAACTTTGGGACACAGTGCAACAGGCCTGGCACTCCATTTCATTACAAAAGAATCAGAACTTGGTCAATTCAATGGGAAGACGTTGCAAAGCAGTTATTTCTAGCAAGAGTAAAGCAAACAAAATACTAAAAGCAACACGTAAGGATAGCTACTAATATTAAAACCACAGTAAATGATATTAATATAATTTTAATATTTTGCTTTCAGGTCAAAATGACCAGTGCTATTATTTTGGCAGATTATTTCTGCAGATTTTTGGAAAAAATTTTAATTTTTGGTATTAATTTGAATTTATATGGAATTCGTTTCTTTTCATTATGTACATATACATACATATTTTTTACATTTTGAATAATATTACAAAACCTTCATTTGTATAAATAAGATTTTGTTATCTGTTTAAAATCTAGCATACTAGTGGTACTATTATTTTGACAGCAGGTGTACATACGAGTGTAGGATACCAAATCTCACGATTTTAGATGTTTTTTACGGATATTACGAATGTGTTCGTTATACATATGTGTGCAGAGTACCTAATTTCATACTTTTAGATCCTTTTCTGGCGAAATTATGATCAAAAATCTTAAATTTCAAACACCGATCATACATATGCTTTGGTAGTCCAAACTGCCCGGTACCAATTTAAATATTCCAGTGCATCAGTGTCCTGTATGGTTGAAATGTCTCAAAAACGTCATTTTGACCCGATGGGTAATAATTTTGATGAGTCTACCTCTTTACCTTCTGGTACTTATGTATGTATGTATATACATACTTCGAACTAAAGTTAATATTAGCATTTTATATGCATGAAAAGTATAATTAAATACGAAGAAATGGAAGTGCTGCAGATCAAAGACAGATTAAATAAAAAAAAAGCCTGCAATGTACCTATGTATGTATATGTGTATATGTAATTTTACCAATTTTCAACGTTCATACACTAAAACCGAAATGAAAGGACATTTCACTGAACTGCATTGGCAGCTGTAAAATATTTATGATGTAGGCCTAACCACCCGCTAGCTGGTTCTTTCCCAGCGCAATCTATCTGTTGTTCGTTTTTTGTTGAATTATACACAAGAAAACTATCTCAAACTGAGACCACGACAATGAAGAAATACTTTGAAATTAATTTCGGCAAGTAATTTTCCCGCTTCCTCCCGCTTCACCACTTTCTCCCAGTAATTCACCCGAAATTTCCTTCCGAATAATTCGATGTTCGTAACAATGGAAAATTGCATTTCAATAACTATTTTCATATGTATGTATGAATATCGATATTGATTAGTCAATTAGAAAATTTTTACAAACGAACTTGTAAATGTGGAAAGTCAAAAGTGAAAACGAAAGGAGAAGCTCTACAAAGCGCTCATATCGCAATTACTCATTTAAAATGGAAATGTAAAAAGAAAGCAGAAACGGAAATTTATTGTGAAAATTCGAGGGAAAACTTTACCATTCACTTCCACAAACAATTTGGCAGCTTTCATTCAATCGCTGCAACCACAACCTTCGAAGCGAATGTCAAGGAAAAGAAATCGCATGAAAGACGCATAATAGTGGATGTTATAATATTGAATGGAAATTCTGTTTTTTTTTTTTTTTCTATCAAGAAAAAGAAAAGTTTTCGGTGCCTGACCGAGCTAAGGAAAGGCATTCATTGTGATGTTTTCTTTTCTCTTTTTTTTCAAGTTCTCATTTGTGAAAGTGACTGATTGACAATGACACTCGAGGAAATAGAAACCAAAATGGAATTTTTAGAAAGTTCAAAAAACGAAAAAACTTAACCAAAGAGAACAAGAATTTCGAAAAGTCAGTTGTTAACAAATATAATAATAAAAATTCGTCAGAGGCAAAAACGAACTGAAAGGTGCTTTGAATTTAAGGAATTTCATGCATTTGACTGACTGTCGACCGCAAACTCTTTTTCCAAGTTAAAATTGGGCTAATCATGACTCGGTATAAAAGCAAAATACAATTCTCACACTGATTGACTGTCGGTCCCAATAGCTGAGTCACTCACTAGTAGTGCATGCTATTGTTCGTTATCGGACAAAACAACTTGCGTACGGCGCCCGCGCAGTACGTTCAGAGAAAAATATTTCTGCTTTAGCTCCAACTGTGCTAAAAGCCTCGGTACGAAGGCTCATAAGGTCCAAGGACTATAGCCTCAAGACCATCAGATTTCGATTTCGCATCGCTCAATGGGTTGCAGAACGCTTGGCTGAAGATGAGCATTTCCGAAAAATCATCTTTTCCGTTGGAGCTTATGTTCAACTCGGTGACTACGTTAACATTCCAAACTGCCATGGAATACCCAATACATTCTCAACGAAAACTAGGAAGCAGCTATCGTTAGCGTCAATTCCATGCTCATAGATAATTTAATATTTAAAAACATATTGAAGATTTTGTCTAAGAAGATCGCTAGTCAAATTTGCTGAAAAATATTCCCTTGGAATATTTTAACCCTCAGGCGGGCAAGTACCAAAAGGAGAAGAGATAGGAATTTGTACCGTTATGATCAGTTATGATTGGATGAATTACACATTGGTGCTGAAAATTCTCGAAATCGGATAACTATAACATATAGCTCTCATACAACCGACTGGTTCAGGAATGGGGTTTTAGGTAAAAAAATCTGCTAAAAAAGCATCTAAAAGCGTGAAATTTAGTGTTCTGTATACGTACATACAACTAAATATTACCACCGAAAATCAAAAATATCGGACTATTATAACGTAGAGCCCCCATACAACCGACTGGTTCAGAAATGAGGTTTTATGTCAATACTCCGCCAAATGAGATTTTGGGTTAAAAATTCATCAAAAAAGCATCTAAGATTGTGAAATTTTGGATTCTGTACACATACAATATAAACATATAAATATTGTCACCGAAAATTATTAAAATCGGAGGAGTATATCATATAGCCCCCTTACAAGCTTGTTCAGATATGAGGTTTCTAGAAGAGGGAAAATTTTGTATTCTACACACGTAAACATATAGTTACAAATATAGCCTCATAAAACCGATTTGTTCTCAATGATATATTCCAAATCGGAAAAATTCACCATGTAACCCCTCCTACCAACTCTTTAGAAATAAAATACCGTAAATTTGATATGCTCTTGAATGGTATAAAAAGACAACTCCTCTTTATTGATTAAATACACTCATATAATGTGCTTGCATAGGCTATTATGGCTATATTTATTAATAAAAAAAATATATATAATCTCTTTTTCCTCTTTTACAGATCACTTATTGAAGTGTATGCAACTCGAATACTTTATGCACATTGCATATAAATACATAGTACATAAATATATAAATACATATAGCCATATTTATTCCATAATTTCAGCTTTTGGTATTCACTCCATCGTTTATTCACGCAGGCATTCATAAATTAAATGAGAAATTCTTGAGTTTCATAAGCTTGCCCTAATTGAAGAGAGTAAATTTACACTTAATTAATTATGTAATCTAGTGTGAGTAATATTTATCGAATATGGAGAGTACAAGTGAAAGAAAAAATATAAACACACAAATGTAAACAGAATTGAATTAATCTACAATAATTCCATTTATTTAATCACGAGGTAGATGAGACGAGGAAGAGAATAAAAGAAGAAAATGCAATAAAAAGTAGGTTGAGGAAATTAAAAAAAAAAATATTTCTATATAATTTAAAATATGCTTTATTTAAGAAAAATTATTGTATTTAACATTTAACTGACAAGTCTTAAGCAGTTTATTGGATTACCTCTACTTGCCACAAAATTACAGGAGTTAATTTTATTTTATATTATTAACTGAGATGAGAAATTTATTGTATTAAAATGTGCAATATTCGTTTATACAAACATACACACACATTATGATAGATTTATATAGAATATACTACATATATGTCTACGAAATTAAATTAATTTCTCAAGTAGCATTAAATATATCTCCCATCTTTAACTATACGAGTATAATTCAAGTTCATGCAACCGTATCATAAATAAACAACAACTCTCTGAAACAAGCACTACTACATACACGTGCATACGTACGTGTATGTACATATCAATATTAATGAGACATAGAAAACTTAAAATAGATTTCTTAACACTTTGAAAATGTGGCATTATTTTGATTTATGTCACTCGAGTGGGTGTGTGAGTGAGTATTTTGTGCGGCCAAAAGTATTAGAAAAGATTAGTTTTATGTGAACAAATTGTTGCCTGCGTTGTTATAAAGTTAGCCAGTAAAGGCTTAAATAAATTAAATAGCAGCTTAGCAAAGTTTAATTATAAACAAATTGAATCAAAAAAACTTTTGTAAAATAGAAATTTCCAGTCACATACTCGTATACGTATATAAGTATAAAATCTACAAAAAAAAAATGCATGTGTATTTCTAAATCTTTGAATTATTAAGCAATATTGAAAATAATTGTTTGGTTTAATAAACCAGATACTTATTAAATAATAATTAGTACTCTGTAACCGCTAAAGCAATTGCCGACCGAACTCCGAGCAATTAGAAAAAATAACTTAATTTTTTATTTAAATTAATTTTCTATAACTTTTGGACGACGGCAGCTGGCTTTCACCAAAACAACCAACACCAGATGACTTAACGAAAGAACATTTAACGTAACGCTAAAAGATCGAGGAATCTAATCCTCCTAGATCGCCATAAACTCAGCAACTGATATACTAACTAGGCACTTTTTGATGGAACGTTCCGATAGGAGAATGGGATATTTTTTAAGTGATTTTCGTTGAAGCTGCAGAGACCAAGAAGAGAAAGAGTCTGTCGAGCACTACCTTTGTCACTGTCCAGCCCTAAGTACTATACGACATAAGTATATATGGGATATCACTTCTTAGCAACGACTAGTATAGTAGGCAATATAAGGAACACGAAATGGTTCGTACAACTGAGTAGATGAGAAGAGTTTGAGAAACCGATGTTTTCTTCAGCTCTTAAGAACCATATATTTTCAAAAAATAACTGCGGTCGCCCCTCGGCAGGAAATGTCAAACCCTCCGAGTGTATTTCTGACATGAAATAAAGGCTCCTCATAAAAAAAACCATCAGCCGTTAGCTTCAGCCCTCCAACATTACTTTCATCTCAAAAATTCTCATTTCGACAAGCAATAAATAATGTTATAATATATATTACATAAACATACATACATACTATGAAAGGGGATAGATTTGGTGGATTTGGTCGTTGTGATTGGTGCTAAAAAATTAAAAAGCTGAATTTACAGAAAAATTCTAAAAATTTTAAAAACTTACTTAACTGTATTAAACAAGAATTTTGCATATTTGAACTGTCTTCAACAATTTCCAGCATCTTTAATTATTTCCAATTTTTTATTTATTATAAATACGTATGTATATACGAGGAGACTAACAAAAGCTCGATAATTTCACCAGAAAAAAAACGAAAAAAAAATTCTCTTTATACGTATTCGTAATCTTTGTCCTTTTTTCTCTTCTCTCCATTGGTTTCAATGCAATTCTTAAGCCTATAGATCCAGATTCAGCCTTAACCGCATTAATTATCTTCTCTTTGCTGCTAAAGGCCTTTCATTTTAATTTTTGGAAATAACCAGAAATCACAAGGTGCTATATCCGGGGAATATGGTGCTGGATGTATTTCTTCGATCCCAGAGATCGCAATAAAATTACTCGTTATTTCAGCAGTGTGGGATGCAGCGTTGTCATGATGTAAAAAGTAGCGCCGTAAATCCTCTTTCTTCCTGTTTTCCTACAAATTCTTTAAAACTTTTGGTAAGCACTCTTCGGGTTACCATTTTGCAGTTACCGTCTGACCCTTTTTCAGTGGAATAGCAGCTACGATTTTAGAAGATGAAGTAAACTAACATCATTTCTTTTGCTGCTGATTTTTGTTGCTTAGATGTTTCAGATGGGTTTGCTTCTGTTGGGCTTCATACCATGGGCTGCTGTTTAGTTTCTGGGTCGTACTTATGGAACCAAGATTCGTCACCAGTAACGACTTTACTTAAGTTGCTAGACTGACGATTTTCGAATTTGTTTCTTCGTGTATCCCAGATGACTACTTAATATTCGTGATACAGCCATGGCATTCAAGCCCAATTTTGGACTTCACCAGAGCTACAGTGACGTCATCAGTGGAAGATTTTGATCGACCTTCTCGGGGCTCGTCGGCTTTACGGAAAAATGGCCGGTCTGGAATCTTCGGAAGCACTTGCAAATATTCTTTAAAGAAGGTGCAATCGTTCCATGTGTAATTGGATACTCACAGTATATTTGTATTGACTGTAAACCCGAAGAGAATTTCTGTTTGCGTTGGTGGTGGAATTTCGTCTGACCTATCCTCAGTTATCGTGCGGTTTCTCGTCTCCATTTCAGCCGATCGTTTTAAAATTTGAAAGGAAGACTAACAAAATAATTGCAAAGGATTAGGTATTTTGAGATTTAATAAAAAGCAAATTGAATGTCACCAACTGACCGAACTTTTGTTAATCCCCTCGTATATTATGTGCCGCAAAAACCACCTAATGTTAGATTTTATAATGCTGCTATCGCCAAGCCGATTAAAAGACACTCAAATATCAAGTGGAGGCCGACTGTGCCATCATTGAGTCAGACATTACAGTGACCAGTACACGTTTTGTTGGCCTTGAGTAAACCGCTGTTGGCCTCTTTTCGGTGAAATATGGATGTGATGCACGTGTGTATGTACATTTATAAAAAAACATATATAGGTATGTACATATGTATAATAAAAAAATCCACTTAAATCTCCAATGATTTATAACACAAAAATAGCTTTGATTCCAAATGCTTTATTTGATGAAAGCCAGCAAATCATTAATAGCATTACGAGTATATATGTATGTGCGATTAAGTGTTTATGCCAAAGAAAATACTCACAAATATATAATAAAAGCTTCTCAGAATTTTAATATAAACAAAATTGCTTGTGGCCAAGCGGTCGCTGCTAGTTGTGCAGCAACATATATATTTATACAAAAAATAATACAAGTTAATGATTACAACAAAAAATATTTTATAAAACAGCGAGATAATGAAACACATATATATGTACATAGGTATATTCGCATTTTTTAATAATTTCAAGTGATTAATAAACAATCGATTTGACTTAAAAGTTGAACAAAGTTCGATGGCAATAATAATGATAATAATAATAATGCTCCTTCATTCCATTTCACATGCCATTCAGATTGTTCAAATACTCATCGTACTCAAAATATCACTCGTTTGACTATTTAATTTGTACTTATTTTCAAATCTAAAATATTTGTTTTCTTTATAATAAATAATAAATACCTTGATTATAGAATATTCATTTTTGTACATATTTGAACTCTTATATGTTGTTGCTGTGACATTCAATTACCTAGAAATGAAGAAAAATAAATGGGTATTTACTTTGCTATATTATGTACGGTATGTACGAGTATATCACATAGAAATGCACAAAATTCAATTAGACAACTAGTAATGAGATGCGGTGGGTGCAATAGCCGAGTGGTAGGCCATGGTTCGAGTTAGAGTGCGACCAACATCCAAAATTATAGACAATTAAATTCTCTAATTACGGTCGTCCCTAGACAGGGAATGTCTTGCCTTTGTTGAATGTATTTCTTGCATGAAAATCAAAGCTCTTCAGCGGCCGTTCAGAGGCGGCTTAGTATAAATTGTCGATCCCTTAATTTAATTGGTAAAAACAACAAGGCACAGATCACAAATTGGAGGAGGAGCTCTGCCGAAAATCACTTCAGTGGCTACAAAGCACCAGTTGAACATAATATAATTGATGGTAATCACTTTGTGTGAGGTCCCGACTATAAGGTGGATGCATAAGAACCTCCCAACCAAGCTCTCAGAGCTTCTGGCACGTCGCTATCGATGTGTGTATCTGGCGTTGTCCTGACGAAGCCCAATTTCCCTCCTGATGGCCAAAGCTGTGCGCTTCGGAGCGAGTACTGGCCTGAGTTTGGCTGTCGGTAAGCGGCTTGTGATGGATGATTCTTTGCCAATCCCATCAAACACACCACAAAACCATCCTGGCAGTCAATCCTGGCTTAGAGACCGTCTGTGCCGGGTCACTGCTCTACAAGCACGACCATTTTTGTTTGACGTTGCTATTCGTTTCGCAAATAGCTCGATTTTGTTACAATTCCACCTCGATAGCTAGGTCAGTAAGCAAGACATGGCTGAAATTGGATGGATTGATGTGGGCAAAGTTTATTTTCGACAAGACGGCGTTGCATGCCACTCAAGCAACGAAACCAACGATCTCTTCAAGAATAGTTTCTATGAATACCAAAATAACACCCCTTATTGGAAAACCCTTTATAATAACAGCTTTTTCTCTGCTTTTTCTTGGCATACGAGTATTATAAAAATATGCATCATAATTAAAACTGTAACGCAATTGAAAAATGTATAAGCCAAAGAAAATGTAGGGAATCGAACTAGAACATATGTGGTAAGAAAAAAAAACAAAAACAAAAACAATTTAACCTACTTCTCTCCCTTATTTTCAACGATAGCAATTTACAAAAGCTTCCACTTCACATTTCTATCAATCAGATTAAACAACAGCAGCTTGTATGGGTTAAGTATCAGATGATGTATGGTATGTACATATGTACATACATACATATGTTTTTGTGTATGTAACTTCCAAGCAAGTGAGTTATAAGACGAATTCCTAAGTTGCGCACACCTACCACAAAAAGCTACAATAAATTTATTTAACTTAGCGCATATACATACATATGTAAGTTTGCATGTGGGTTGCATATACCATACATACATACATACATAGAGTCATGTGCGTGCACACGAAATACTTCAAGTACTTGTACAAATTATACATATGTACATACATACTCGTACATATCAAACACTCCTCCTGCAGTAGACAGACGTGGCAGCAGCACTTCACCAATGACTTCTTCTTGAGTAGCGCTACCACAATTGAATGACTCACTTACATACGAGTACATATGTAAGTATGTTTGTAAGTGTAAAAGAGAGCTTATACAAGAAACTATTATTCTTTTGTATAAGTATGTTCGTACATATGTATGTATGTATGTATGTATACACTTTTTGCAATTATGTATTTCTTTTACTATCTCATTGTGCTATTTATGACATTTTCAATAACCATTTGCCATAAAATATTCAAAGGTACACACATACACTCGCGCATACATATGTACGTGTATGTACTTAAGTGCATGCATATACAAATGACTGTGTGTATGCTTATAAACGTTCACCTCTTCAAATATTTCAATGCAACCCACATTAAAGATGGCTTCTTCTATTCAATAGAAAAATATAGGTATGTACATACATACTCGTACATATATAATATACATATGTACATGGATATGTATGTAGCAACTTATGAATGAATATAACGTGACCTATTGCAAGCGAAAACATGCATATTTATATACATACACTTGGACTTTTTTACTAAATATGTTCATACATATTATGATTTTCTAAGGTAGAAATAAAGATGCTCCATATATGTATATATGTACATATGTTTCTAGATATGGATGTATGTATGTATATTTGGTTTTTTTACTTTGGTCAGTATAAAAAATGCGCGCACATATTCGTAAATACACTTGGAAATATGTATATATGTATATACGTACATGTATGTACATTTGTGTAAAGATGTACATATGTATGGTATATGCCTTATGAATAACGTTCAGCTATTAAATTTCAATTACAAACACTTTATTGCAATAAAATGGCATAAGAGTGTAGGTGATGAAAGTGGGCAGGCGAAATATTGGAGGCTACCAGTCGGACGCTCAGTGAAGTGTAAATACATATGTATACATGTATGTATAAGTAAGCTTGGTATGTAAGATAATGCATTTTTTGGCTTTACAATGACTTTTAATGTACATACATACACTTTGCTATGCCCAAACCAAACCACTGCTTCTTTCTGCGCTACCATCAGACTTCCCTCCACACTTTCAATCGCCAAAAATCCGTTACAATATTGTGATAGTCAAATTTTATTTCACAAATTTAAATGTGCGCAAATGTGTGTACTATACATACATATGTACGCTTAATGTCACAGCAAATGACATTTAAAATTGTCTACACTCACTCCTTCATCTGCATTTACAGCGCCAAAGCGTGCCATAGTGTCTGCCATGAAATATTGATCACTTGATCTTGTTTTTATTGTTTTTTTTTTCTTTTTTCTGTTTTATTGTCGTTGTCGTTGTCGGCGCCAAACAGGTTTTTTTTTCTCTTTCAGTACACGGAACAACAACGATTGTTAGTTATAGTGGTATTGAGTTAGTTATAAACAAATATTTTGAGTGGTTTTAACCAGTTCATTCGCTTCTTTCCTTCATTTTACTCTTCGCTTTTTAAACTCAGTTGATAACCTGCTTCTGCAAAGGTGTGCCAAAAAAAAAAACAAAAACAACAAACTAACAGCGCATCCAACTGAAGAGCGCGTTAGAGCGAGAGTCAACGAGTTGAGAATTAAAACATGAAAGAGTTATGCCGAAGATAAGGGGAATTGTAAGTTAATACCCGATGGCACTCGTGTTCAATTCGTGCTCATACTGGACCATGGCCGATGTTCATGGTGCGACTTCTGTCCTCCGTCCAATGGTTTTTGAAATAGACATTTCAAACCGAGCACCACGCTCACCTAAAAATTGTTTTTGCATACCTCATATTTTCCGCAAATTGCGCATTTTGTTACCAAATTTGCACGATTTTCATACTTCAATACCGTTATATAGGAAACGGACATGAACTAGGTCTGATTTCACCCATATCCAATAGCATCCGTACTTGTGATATAAGAAGTGTGTGAACCAAGTTCCATCAAATCATCTCGACCTTTACTGAAGTTATGGTGTACATATCTATCTCGATTGCCCGATGCTGTTGCAGCTCAGTTATACCCTTTATGTTATATTTCCAGGGCATTTGATTCGCTCTCCAACTCGTAATTGATATCCATCAAGAGCCGAATAACCATGCCTCGTCTTAGAAAATTTTCCGAGTGAATCCTCTCATTTATAGGGTATCAATGGGAATCTTAAAGCGAATAACGATAACATTCTTATGGAATGAAGCTGTGAATCGGAGTATCGGAGTGAATCCGAGGAAAGACGTCGGTCTATTAGTGATGGGCAAAAACGGTTGTATAGTTATAGCAAAGGCGGAAGGTCTTATAAACTGTTGCTTGTCGCAGTGTCCTTCTGGACATGGGTTACTTTCGAAATGCCGAAACAAATGCGGTTCTGATAGTTTGATATTTTGTCCAGAAGGAACCAGGTAATACTCATTGTATATACACATATGAAAAATCTACAAAAGTCTGAATCAAGTCCAAGTCCAGCCATTGGGGCCCCACATAAAAGCCCGCAGACAATATGGAGCGTAACTAAGGTATTTTCTCTCGCTTAACATCGAATGTAAATACTGTATGTACTATCCTGGAAAACAAGTCATGTTCGCAATTAGATCAACGGCGATCAAAACATAACTTGAAAACTAGATCCGACCACCACAATATCAATATGAAAAAATAGAGAACTGAAGAGAAAGTTTCGGCGACCTAACGCACAGCTGATTTTCGGCTTACGAAGTACTCGTACCTACAGTTTTTCTAAGTGTCCTCCAAACGGTTAATGGATTTTAGTGATATTTATTTAATGACAGAAATATCGTAGGAGGGGTTGATATTCCCTGCGAAAAAGCGACTGCATTTAGAAGAACTTTTTGTCCCTCCGGTGTAGGGCTTCAAGAATTTTTCCGCGGTAAGGCATGACTGTTGCCATAGGAGGCGATTAAAATCCAAAAGTTCCCGCGACCGTCGGGTCTTTATACCGGAACGACCCGGTACTGTCACTAACGTAACATTCCCCAAAAAGTTCTCCGGGGGCAACTAATATGAGAGCAAATCCGGAAGTCTCTGATCCACTCCGTGCTCACACCTTTTGGTGAGCTCAGCGGAAAATAACAAATCTTATGCGATATTTACACTCATCACTCACAGCACTCTGACGCCGTTTCATTGCGGTCGTTTGAACTTTAGAAAAATCGCTGACTGCGGAACGTAGGTTTTTTAGTTTTTTCTATTTCCTGAAGTTCTTCCATTGTGGCACACCGTTTGGCATTCGCCAAGTAGTGCAAATGACACAACCCGTGCACACACACACTTTTGCATAAACTCTAGCGGGGACATTTTAAGAAATGAAAAAATCAATATTCATTTTATTTATTAGAGCTCACATTTTTTTTGTCTGTTTTTGATATACTTTTCCAGGTCGTCCTAACCTTAGCCGGCGATCGGATTACAAATAAAATATTTTAGAATAGAATAAATGTGCAATTGGAAACTTTTAGTGCTGCATAAGAGTTGGCAATAAAATTTCGTAGTTACAGACCATCAAACAAGCATACACACGAATTTGTAGATACATACGTGTACATACATATGTAAGTACATATGAATGCAATACCCATTCGACTCGTGAGCAAGTTTAGAGGAGGAGGTTTGCGGCATGCTTTTTGTGCATTTTTTTTTTAATTTTCAATTGTATGTACCATACATACATATGTACATCTATTTGTTTGTATGTAATTTAAGCTATCCATTCCACTGCTGAATTTATTGCTTAACAGCAATTTGTTTTCAATAAATTTAACTCTAACAAATTAAGTTTCATCGCAAATTACAGGTCATGCTTGTTTATTAGTGAACTTTGATATCTTATTGCATAACTCACTACAAGGTGTCTTCCAAAGCGTTCAATGCATCTCTTTTAATTCTCCAATGCCAGCCTTATTTGGAGGTATATGTATATACAGCTGATGAACTATGAAACCAATGGGAAATGCTGAAAATGCATGCCTATTATATTGGGTGTATGCATTAATTCGTGGTTTTTTTTTTCGAAAATTAGGACTTTATTGTGAAAAATTGTCCCGATCAACTCCTAATACTTTTGCAAGTTCTTCTTGCGTCTGGCATGCATCTGCGTTGAGCAATGTCTCCAATTCTTCGTCTTGAAATTTTTTTGCCTGTCCGTCGTCTAAGTCGACATTGCCACTTTTAAACCGTGCAAACCACTTTTGGCACGTTCGTTCGGCTAAAGCATGGTCACCATAAACGTCCAGTAAATTACGATAGCTTTCGGTAGCACTTTTCTTCATGTTAAAGTAATGAAAAAGAACTCCCCGCAAAAACACTTTATCTGGTACAAATTTAGACATTTTCAAATGAATGAAACAAATTGTTGTTCACGCTAAAACAAATAACATCTACAGAAAACGACGCGAAATGACAGTACCTTTGAAATGAATATAGCCACAAATGAACACGACGCGAAATAATACTAGTAGAGCCCTTTCTTAGAAAACCCCACGAATTAATGCATACACCCAATAGTTCGTCCTCAGTTTAAAGTGTGGGGTTTGTGAGCCACCCCACTTGAACTCACCCTGAAAGAGAGCTGGCCTATCAAAAGGATCTCCAATAGAACCTGCTTTTGACAGCTTCCGTTCAAAGAAGTGGTTAGTGGAACATGGGTGGGTCTGTAAACTCCGATGACAGCCAGCGCTACGCACAATGTTTAAAATGGGTTTTTTCGTTACAGGCAAGATCTGACACCCTCCTAATGATTTCAACTCGTGTGCGGTTTCTCCATTGAGACGGTCCCTTACTAATGTCCTCGGCAAATTCTTGGAACACCTAATACTGTGGTCATGTAAGGTAGCGCACTTTTGGTGAGCGCATTATCTCACGTTGTGGGTTTGTGTGGTTACAGATGTGAAGTTGCTTGTCTACGCACAAAAGATAATTTCAATTTGTTTACCAGTGTAATCAGAACCCTCATACTCATAATAAAACTTTAAGATTTTTATCTCTGAATGCTCAGTTAATTATTATTATTTTTTTTTTAATTCTAATTGCCAAAACTTGTTATCATTACATCATTACTATGCATGATAATGAGTTTTTACGCAACAGCAACGGTTGACCATAAATAAGGTGAATATCACACATCTTACCACCATTCCAACCGTAAACGTCGAAAAATCCAATTACGACGAAAACCGCCAAAACGAGAAAACCTAAAGATTGTGTGCCGTTGTTTACCAACAAAAGCAAAAAAAAACAACCCAGCGGTCATACATACGTGTACTTAAACACAAGAAGTGCATATTTAGTAGCATGAGAAAGAGAGAAACTCGACCAAAAAAAAAAAAAAAAAGCACAAAAAACAGAACGAATTCCCCATACTCGATCAGACAACGGTCTATTGTTGCATCGTCCAAGCCAGACGACGACTTTTGGTCAATCTTTAAATTGCCTAAATATGGTCGAAGAAGAATCACTAAATTTGTGCTGGCATAATGAAGATGATGCTCAAATGGCCACATCAAGATAGGATGCGGCAAAAAGATGCGCAAACACTGAACAAATGCCACAAATGGTCTCGGACTGCAACAACTACACAACTACTGTTTGAGCTTGGTTAGTGGCATGTGAATGACGACGACGCGCCATTTTAATATTGCAACATTACGTATTAAGCTATCTTTGGAAGGTATGCGACCGCAGTGGACTGCAGGCAGCTGTAGTGCAGTTGGTAAGAAATTGTGAAGGAGAAGAAGAAGAAACAGAAGGGAAGAGTAGAGTAAGAGTGGAAGGCAGCATAAAAAAAATCCAAGAACCAAACATGCTGGCCGCTATGCGCCATTTTTTCCCCTCAATATACAGCCACAACATATTGCACTGTTTTGCTGCATGCCACATCAATAAAAATACTAAAACAATAGCAACAATCGCAATACAACAAATTCATAGCAACATTCCAGTTCAAACGAAGTAACTACAAAACGAATTTGCAGATGTGCCGGAGTCTACTAACCAAAAGCGAAGGTGAAAAAAAAGTGTAAGCCACAACGAAACAAAAACAACAAACGTGCATAAAGGAAAATATTTAGCGGGCGCAACCGATGTCTGGTGAGAGCAAAGGGTATACTCTTGGTTTGATATTAGAGGGATATGCAGAATTGGTAATCTTCTTCTTGACGGGTAGCCAAATGGTTACCAAGGCCATTGGTTGTGTCAAAGAAAAGCTCTAGCATGTAAGGTCACACAATCGGCTACCAAGACAAAATGTACCCTGAACTACCGCCAAGCTGGTAGGAGCCTGTTGCCACCAAGCCATAAGCTCGTACCCTTTACGGAAACCTACGGCCCAAGAACTTTCAAGTTCCAATATACGACATATTGAAATACCATTTTCCACAAGTAAGCCGTGGGCAGCCGGGTAAAAAGACTCGTCTCTGCCTGCCCGAAGTTTGTTGCATTTATGTACATACTACATAACAAATAAGTAGATATGTGTGGCGGGTATAAAAGCAAAGTGCAGAACCAAAAAACAAAACAAAACTTACAAGCCGCAGCATAACCAGCGAAAATCAGCTGTGGTGAGCGCGGCAAGTGAAGGCAGATAATAAGAAATACCAACAATTGCTGTTGGCAAACCAACAAAAATACACAGAAACGAGAGAATATGCAACTGATTGAAACAAAACAGAGAATAAAAAAAAAACAAAAACGCATAAACACATAAAAACATAAAAACACCAACCAACGAAAGCCCGAACAGGCACACTATGCCAGAATGCTGCCTGAGGCATTGATTGTGAGCACCCTACACCCGCCCGCCCGCTGCAGCCTTCAGCCAAGCCGCTGAACAACCACCAGCAACAACACAACCACCATCACGACCGTGAGGCCGTGAGACAATGCAACTTGATTTCCATGCGGTCCTTCGAACGTTTCGGATGTAACAGTAAGAGATAAACAACAACAACAACAATAGCAACAACCGCAACAACACAACAACAACAATCAACAAACAATACTATATATGTACTTACGTATGTACATACGTGTATGTAAATAAATAAATAAATAAAGACAAAGAAAATTTCGAAAACAAATAAAAGGATCCGATCAGCGATCAGTGCTGAAGAGTAGAGCACCAAAATGACTTTGCGGGCGTCTGCATGGAAGAATTCCAGTGTTTATGCATGTGCGTTTGTATGTGTTCTGTAAGTGTGCATACATTAAGACCCGCGGGTTATGTGAAATTCGAGCATTGTTCGGTGCACATGGAACTTGTGGGCGGATCGTGATTGTAATTTGAATACGATATTTGTTTTAATTGAAGATCTTTATTGCCTACCATTATCTTAATGGATGAAGATTGAAACTAAGCGATTTTTCTTCGTTTTTGCTGTGGTGGGTTTCGCCAGAAACGTTTACTTAGCAAAAATTGTGCTTGAGATCGGTTGTTTTTTCTTATAATTTCGTGTTGTTGCTCTATGAAAGCTAACCGTTAATATACAACGGTCGGTATATTGGTACGTTAGTAGGAAAAGAAGTTACCCACACGTCGCTATGTCGATGCAAAAGGAGGTTTCTTGGTAGAGAAAATAATACGAGCTGCAAAACTAAACAGAGAAGTTACAATCTTCTATGTACAAAGGAGCGTTTTTTGAAGATGGGGCTTTCAAGAAGAAATAAAACGCATATAATTTAATGTTATGGCCAAGGATTTAACTTTATTGTAGAAATAAGGGTTTGCCATTAAGTTTTAAAATGATTTTGGGCAACTGGCCTCGCTGCTGGCTCGAGTGAATTCCTGCCAAGGGGCCCAATTTTAGCAGCAATTGGGAGCAATAACGAGCCAAGGCGACAATCGTCTCGGTCTTATCTGCGTAGACAAGTGACTTCACATAACCCCACAAAAAATAGTCCAGCGGTGTTTAATCGAAAGATCTTCGACATCACAGCCCCACGAGGTGATATAATGCGCTCACCGAAAGTTTCCTTCAATAAATTGTTTGCTTCGTGGGCTGTAAGGCATGTAGTGCCGTCTTGTTGGAAGCGGCTTTTTGACAAGTGACAAGGAAATGACTTTTTGACAATGACTTGTGGTTTATCATCATTCCAAATACGACAATTTTGTTTAGTAACGTATCCATTCAACCAAAAGTGAGCTTCATTGCTGAACAAATTTTTTTGTGAAAATCGGGATCGGTGGCCATTTCGAACGTGCGATGCGCTTAATGGTCTAGTTGCTCTAATTGGATTCTGTAAGCCCGCAAATCAAGATTGGATGGGAACATTCGGGTCTTCTTCGATGCTCTGCTCCACAGCAGCGCTAACATCTTCGGTCCGCGCTATACCGAAATTGCAATCGGAACTGAGTATAAACCAAGTAGCAGCTGTCGAAAATATCAACTTCGAAAAAAGTGTTGCCTCATTGAAAGCCTTTAAAAAAAAAACACAGTTATGGCTTTAATGTCATAGATAATGTCGTATATCTCGGAACCACCATAAACACCAACAACAATGTCAAATTGTCCAACATAGAATCACTCTTGTCAACAGTTGCTACTTTGCACTGACTAGGCAATTGTAAAGAAAGTTGTCTCTCGTTGAAAAAAGGGCAAAGTTTACAAGTCTCTCATCATTTCTATCCTGCTGGAAAGCCCATGAAGTTATCACCATAGACAATGGAACGATAAGCAGTACGAATCAAGAGACAACGGCTATGCTGGCTAGATTATGTTCTCCGAATGGATGTAAAGCAGAGTAGTTCAGGTGGCGGCAGAACCGTGGTGTTTCCAGAAAGAACTGGCGTGTTGTTAACTCGGCTATAATGGCGTAAGCGCGCGTCCTAGGCCAGTAAAGAAGAAGGTATGTTGGGAAACATGCCTGGAATATTCAAATCAAATGAAAATAAATTATTCTCCTTAGCTTGAGAGTGTTTCTGATTATTTTTGAAACACTTTGGGGATGCACAACAACCGACTTTGTCGAGCCGCATACAAATACACACACATACACAGGCGTACAATTTAGGTATACTGGGCAACAAGCTGCACTTGGGAACATGAAGCCAATAAGTAAGTCGTGCACATAAACATTAAATGAATTTAAAATTGCGATGAACCGACCATCCACAGTCTACGAGTATGCGGCTATTGTTTGAGCATGTGTACGTCCTTAGTCGCCGTCATTGAAAGCCATTTCGAAAATGTAAAAGCTTCCAACGCCGCTACAATGCCAACAAACAGACGAGACCAACACGCGTAAGCGACAAAAAAAGCAAAATATAAAAGTAAACAATTTTACAATCCAGTAGAATAACAAACAGAAATTTAGTAAATCGCACGCTATAATCAACGCAATGGACGGACAGACAAAGCAAACAAAAAACTAAAATAAAAAGCGAATAACAGTGTGAAGCGGAATGATAGGCGACGGACAAAAGACGACGGTTGGCGAACTGTGGATGAATTGCAGACGCGCATGAACTTGCTAGAACAACAATGCTGAAAATAAAAAGCAGAGAAAATCTCAAAATCAGACATAGAAGTAAATGATAATATCATTGTTGTTGTTGTTGTTGTTGCTTGCTTCTTGTGCCGAACGCCGCTGCTACTGATGATGGCAGTGATTATGCTGACAACACACGTTTTACAGCACATAATGAAAATAAAAAGGGAGATTGACCAATACGTAAGATCTCATAAGACCATAGCTCCACCATTCACCATTCAATGGACCCCTGTCGTCGACTAAGCACACACGTCCCAAAGTCTCTTACGAAACAGGTTAATGCCAAATCGAATTCTCGCGAATGTTGTAGTCACTTAAATAAATACTACAACATCGGAGTGCAGAAAAAGAAGAGCTCCCACTGTTGTTGATTACTTAATGACGGCTCTCTGTCCGTGTACCAGTTAGTTAGTTGGTTTAAACGTCGGTTGGGCAAACAATGCACAAAAAGGTACCTACAGTCATTCAACCATACATATGTAAATACATACATACACGTACATACTAGTATGTACGTTATGAAGGTACGAGTACCTAAATGCGTAAGAATTCGCTTTATACCAAGCTCAATGACTTGTGGTGGTGACTGGCGCTCGTGTTGGCCTTTAAATGTTACGGCCACGAAATTCCATTTCGTGTCTGTTATTATTGCCGCAGCAGAGCCAGTAAGCATTTGCTTTGGGCGCTCGCTCCGTCAACATCGTAGGCCTGATCGTTTGGGAGAGTACATATGCATTGGTATATATGGATATGTTTTTTTGTGATTAGCCAATCTTTAATTGTTTTTTTTTTTTTAATTCCTCTGTTTTTGTTTGGAGCATCGTCATTTTGCTTCCTCTTCGTTCGGTTTGCTTGCTTTGCTCACGCTCCCATAGTTTCTCGCCGTGTGTTGGGCTGTTGCTGCGAACGTTTGATGGATGTTGCGGCTCTAGCGATTTAGTCGCTCAAACTCATTCGGCATCATTAAGCACACAGTTGGAGGAAGACATGATATCTCATTTGCACATACCAACAAACATGTGTATGCTCGTAGACATGTACATACATATGTACAGTGGTAGCCGCATCGGTATGGTAAAACAGGTAACACAAGAATATATGTATGTATATATGAGGATAAATTTTCGCGTAACATGAACTCTAGAGACTGACTACGTGGCATTTGTTGATTTTATAACATATACATAAATACATACATAGGTACATATATGGAGTTATGGAGCTTCTTGTGCAATTTTTAGAACTATTTGGAATATTGATTGCGCCAAGGATTCTGACAGATGAATTAATAATACTATTTTTTATCCACAAATGGGATGTTGTTCTCCGCCACTGCGCCGAGGAGCAGGAAAGTTAGTATACATCATCGAGGTCATCTAACGTGAGGCCTAGGAAACGAGCTGTTTCGACGGGTTCGGACCAGCAGAGGGTGAGGGGTGTTGAGATAAGCGGGTTTTAGCGGCTATGGGTACTCATTGCATGCGGAGCATAGGTTAAAGTTTAGTCTCGAGACTCGCAAGGCAACTCGTTCCCTTCCGCCAATAGCGGTTAGAGAATTTTTAAAAAATGTTAGCAGACTCCCTGTGAATGGCATTTAGCATCTGTCGGTAAGCTCACCAGTCCCGGGAGTCGATTTTATTGTACTGAATAAAGTCCTTCAAGTACCATGTGCCTAGGTGGTGGTGCTGTTTCCAGTAGATGTCTGCAAGGATGGTCCCTACGGTAGCAGTAGATATTGCTAACAAAACATAACACTATGCTCCTGAACTGGGAGCGTAGATTTTTAACTGTACATTGTAAGTTGCGAGCAACGGCTGCCAGTGGACATGGAAAGAAAATACACCTATGATGAGTTGATGAGAAAAGCTATAGCCGTTCCGTTTAAAAGCCAAGTGTAACCGGGACCTTACGCGAACGGCCTCGGATACAGAATAATTAGATCCCTGGCCAAATTTCGTTCTCCAGTCAGTTATATAGTAGGTATATCATAGAGCACAGTCTCTCTCAATGATAAAAAATATTATAACATCAAACGAAGTTCCTTTACGCGTATGGATCAATTATGCGAACATAGAAAACTTAAGCATGCAACTTAGAATGCATGGGCGAAGTTGTACACAAAGTTCAATGAATATAAATAATATAGAAATGATGCCATCCAAGTAATTGTAAGTGTTATAAGTCCACATAACTTAGGAATTCAACTCCTCAATGGCGTTGAGACTTTCGTTATTTGTTTACTTTTGCTTTCGGCTAAACAACGATACTCGCTGTCATTCGTTCTTTCGTTCACTGCAATACCTATTCGCTTCGTTTTCTTGATGAAATATCTAGTGGAGCAAAAGTAGAGTATTTTAAGCTTTTTATTTTAACTTTGACGGCCGCAATAGCCGAGTGGTTAGCAATTCGTACTACCTTTCGGAAGTTCGAGTTCTGGTTCAACTAATATCCAAAATTGTAGGAAATTAATTTTTCTAATTGCGGTCGTTCCTAGGCAGAAAATGTCAATCCCTCCGAGTGTATTTCTGACATGAAATTAAAGCTGTTCATAAAAATTCATCAGCCGTACGAAGACGGCTTGGAATAAATTGTAGGTCCCTCTATTTGAAAATCAAGGCGCACACAACAAATTGGTGTAGGAGCTCGTCCGAAAATCAGCGTCAATTAAATAATATATATAATCGTATTACTTTCTCTGTCATAACAATTCTTCAATCCTTCACATATGTAACTAGGTACGGCACTGCGAGACGAAGGAGACATGTCTCACGATAACAAATGGGAGCTTTAGTGATCCCATTTTAAAAGTATCTTATAAAACAAGTAAGAAAATATCACTGTTTTAGTGCACTTTCAATATAATAAATTTCGATTTATTAGCTGAAAGTCTTTCATTTTGAATTTACCATTCAGTGCAATTTGGTTTGATATCACATTGGCTTTTCTGCAAATTGGGGGTTCGTCCATTTTTTGTTTGGTGATTTTTTTATGTACAGCCCACGTAGTGGAATCCTCAGGTGTAGCAACGCGCAGATATTGAATTTAATAAGAGTTCAGATAGACCAGCAGGCGTGGTATCGTGAAGGGTATAAAACATATGGATTACGAGTTGAAAGAGTGGCTTGGAAGTAAAATACGTGAGTGAGGTGTTCTTTTGATTGAAATAAGAACATATGTACATACCTATATAGCTGTTGTACTAGTATCTATATACATATGTATATTTTATATATTTTCGTTTACATCAGCATATCACCTATGCATGTGTATTTATGTGTATGTGTATATGTAATTTGTGCAACTTTTCTTTTCAATAAGACGGTCTATAAATCGGCATAAAACTACATTTGTTGGTATGTACCATATGTATGTATGTATATAAGTATATCGAGACACCTGTTTATATACATATGTATACTTACATTAAACAGAAATGTATTTTTCCACTAAGCTGGCGGTGAGCCAAAGGCAGTGGGTGACGCAACGTGGACATATTCTG
Source organism: Ceratitis rosa (assembly GCA_037013455.1). NCBI lineage: Eukaryota > Metazoa > Arthropoda > Insecta > Diptera > Tephritidae > Ceratitis > Ceratitis rosa. The sequence goes on from JAWMAG010000039.1 coordinate 4,363,832, forward strand.
CTTTCTTGAACATTTTCCAGGCTCATGGCTGCGTCATTTAGTCCATGCTTGAAATGGTAATGCAAGGTACGTTTGTATGAAAAATGCCCACAATATAAACATATTACCATGCTTTTGAGGTTTCCTTCCTTAGTGAGGTAAAGAAAAGCTCTTTTACTTTCACTTTGTCCGACAGCTTGTAGCACGTATACTCGTATATAGGCATGTACATATGTATACACAGTAAACATAAGGGAAAGCACTCGCAAGTCAGTTGATGACCAAGCAATACACACAAGTGCACTTTTCAGTAGAAAATAAGAAAATATTGCACAAAAATTCACACTCACAACAAGGGTCAGCTATGTACCATAGAGGTTGGCGAAAGAGCATTTCCAATTCCCCATAAGACGTTTACGTTTATGGTATGTGTTGCATTGTTGTGTTGTTCTACACAAAGCGTCCATTACGTATTTACTATTTACGTTTACGTTACCTTTCTTTGAAGACAAAAGCAGTAAGTTACCGCAGCGGTGAACACAAAGAAATATTAAGCGGTTTTATAGGTAGCAGCGAACAACTGAGTACTTGCAACAGATAGGTACAAACTTGCCTTGCTCATATCTTCTTTAATGAATTTTCTAGTTACGAGAAACTCAAGAAGCTGAAAACTTAATAGAAATCATAATAACTTGCCGGCATTACCTAGCTAAAATCTACCGTAAATGAGAAAATTCGAAAAGCTGCGTCTTGTTTATCATTGCTTTTAATACTTGCGGCATCGGGAATGGTCATGAGTTGGCATTTTCTGTATTCATATTCAATTCTTTTGCTACTTTTCCACTTGTTATTACTTTCTGCCCGAACATCATTTTACATATCTACATATTATACCTTATTATTTTTAAGAAGAAAGTAAGCTACTTGGAATTAACACTGGAAAGGAAGTTCCCACAGAAGTGCCCCAATAAACTAGCTATACCCATATAACGCAGAAGTTGCTACGAGGTCGAAGAAGAAGGGATTTTGAACTATTAAGGTTGGTAGTGTGAGGGAGTTTCAGTTCTAGTGGTATCACACTATCTGCCTACTTACCAGTCTACAATATCGAAATGAACGGGCTCTTGCACTATTAAAAATGGTTTTAGTCGCTGGACTAGTTGTTGGTAGTCTTAGTACTTATGTATTTTACAATGCCTACATTAGAGAAAATCTGAACTTGGAATTAAACTTATTTAACGAAATGTTTGAGCAACAACAGGCCCTGAAAGAGTTTTACAGAGAATTTGTCCTTAAGTCTCTTCCCGCTAATGACTTTATCGAACTTACACATCAATATCAGACAAAGAGCTTGATCTGGCTCCCAGTTATTCAGACTCGCTCCAGACATAATTAACGTATATCTCGAATGACACGAATCACCTCTTGGCATGAACAGTAAAACCAACTCCTCTCCCACTGTTCCGAACTCATCGAAACAGATCGTTTTTTAGCCTACCTTAAAATGGCAATATCGACTAACTTTGCCAGCTTCTAAGCACAGTCACTTATCTAGCTGCTACAACAACAACGTACTAAACTTAGTATACCCCTGGCGGTTTAGAGGTTAAAGAATTTACCCGCGGTAACGCATGCCTGTTGTAAGAGGCGACTAAAATCCAGTAGTTCCCGCGACAGTCGGGTCTTTATACCGAAAATACCCGGAAAGACCGTTCAGACCAAAGACTATCACTCCCGCAACTACTTTGGGGAATATTTTTACAGTTGAAACAACAACAACAACGTATTAAACTTAGTGTCGATATATATACTAAATAGTTGTTGTCTACTACTAAAGTGAACTAAGAAGCAAAAAAGATGATCACCACAGCATCTCTTGAAGAAATCACAACCTATGTACTGAGAACGAATCACTTGCTTCGATAATAATTAATTTCTCAACAACGGTTTTGTCGGTTTTCAACAGCTGACGCGTGAAGTGAAATTAATGAAAACGGTGATATGTTTGTCGTGGAAACGCCGCTTTAGGATTATCGTAAGTTATTTGTTCGGCATGCTCCAAAACCCATGACAAATAAAAATACAAATAATTAATGTATGTTTTGTGGTTTCTATACATAATCGTACATACACGTACATACATACAGATAACGAAAACACAATTATGTTTTATACAAACATTTAGAACTCCATATTTAATACGTTCGTACATAATGACCAAAAATAATTACAATGATGACGCTTAGCTTTTTGTGCATAACACGAAAAATCTTCTCTCGATGACATTCAGCGTGTTCAATCTATGTATGTATGTACATACCTACATATGTACGTATATATGTATGTATTGAAGCGGTATACGTGAACGCATTAAGCGTAAAACGGAAATCACATAAAAATCTGCGGTTGGTTGCTCTCAGCTTATGTATGGTATGTTTGTATGTATGTCTCAATAGTTATATGTGTTTAACTTAAAGCTTCATATTTCTACATAAAATATGCTCACTAATTAACAATGTATCAATATATGAATCCGTATATGAGATTGAAACCTGTTCTACATTGCACTACAATCTAAAATGAAACGAGTTAGCTGAAATTATCGGTTCTACCATTTTTATATTTATATTTTTGATAAATATTTACCAACTGATTATTGAAAATTCAAGATAAAATATTCCGAATATTCTTCATTTTCTAAACAAGCTCTTATGTATTTACTTACAACTTCCTAGTCCTTCCTATTTATTGAAATGGGAAATATTTATTTAAATTTACTCTGCACTTAATTTTAAAAATAAAAGCCCATCAATTGATTCAATTTTCATGTTCAGACACATCTTATCTTTTAGTTAAAATGTGACAAACCTTGAACTTAGCAGCTACTCATAAATACATACATATGTAGGTATGTGGTATAGACCTAGCAGAAATATTTCAACGCCTACAAAATTGAGTCAAAATGAGGACTGCATGGTTATGCATAGAAAAACAATGGATTGTCGTAGCGCACTTCACACGAAACTACTGAGAAAACGCAAACAAAAATGTAATTACTGGAACATTGGCATTGACTTTGACAATAAGTGAAGCAGTTTGTATACGTGTATATACCCAATTAATTTATTTACTAGCGGAGACTTACATATATATGTACATATATGCGAGTATATCTTGCAATCTCCTTGTAAGAGCGTAACTTATTGGTGCAGCTATTAAATCATTTTATATATTAGGTCAAGTAATCAGTTGATTCGGTTTTTTTTATTGATTTTTCAAAATATGATAACTTTGTGTACATTTGTGCGATTTAAGTCAAATATGCGCCGTTTTGTTCGAAAACTTATTACCAACGAGATGCCAACTTCATTATACCCCTCTCGTAGAAGTCTGCGTCCATATTGGCAAATCACTCGGAGAGCCAATTTTCACAGGTCTCTTTTGAGGCCAACTTCCAACCATTAAGCGCGTTCGCCATGTACAGGAAAAGATGGTAATCACTTGTTGCCAGGTCCGGACAATAAGGTGGGTGCGTTAGGACCTCTCATCCGAGCTGCTGGAGCTTCTGGCGCGTCACCAAAGACGTATGTGGCCTTTCGTTGTCCTGATGGAACACAATTCGGCACCCAAACATCGAGCTTCTTTTTGAATCCTCAGCAATTAAATAAGCGCTCACGTGACGGTCTGTTTCCACTATTTCCATGTATTTATCGCAATTTTCGACGACAGGCATCCCGAAGCGTGGTGCATCTTTGACAACGAAATTAACGGGAAGGGAACCTAGCAAACCACTTTTGTGCTACACGTTCGTTTACAGTATCGGGTCCATAAACTAAATTAATTTTTTCAGCCGCTTTGGCTGCTTTTTCGCCTTGATCGAAGAAAAATTGTAAAATATAGCGAATTTTCTCTTTGCTAGTGTCCATCTTTGATGAGTGCTCACAACGTACTGAGTCAATCAATCCAAAAACTGTCAAAGACAAACTTTTAGCGCGAATAAACACGTCTTCAGCACTGTATAGTATGACATGATGCGACAGGTAACACTAGTACTATGGACAATAACGCCATCTCTTAGATAAAAACCGAACGAACTGTTTACTTGACCTAATATATTATATATAATTGGCGCTTTGTAACCGCTGAAGCGATTTTCGGCCGAGCTCCTCCTCCAATTCGTGGTTTTGCGTCTTGATGTTTTTCCCAACAAGTGGATGGACCTACAGTTTATACTAAGCCGCCTGATGTACGGCTGATGATTTTTTTACGAGGAGCCTTTATTTCATGTCCGAAATACACTCGGAGGGGTGGACATTCCCTGCCGAGGGGCGAACGCATTTAGAAAATTTAACTTAATTCTTTATTTAAATTAATTTTCCGTAACTTTTGAATGCTGGTGGCTCCGGGATATGAACCCGAGCCTTCCGAATGTCAGTACGCAATGCTAACCACTCGGCTACTGCGGCCGTTTTAATCAGAATAAATTTGAAAAAAAAAAATCGTATATTAAAAAATCTAATTGACTCGAAATCGAAGGTTCTAATAGCTAATAAAGAAAACTTTAGCCTTATTTAATTCATACACTTGCATCCCACTCCCGACGTTATATAGTACATTTCTAAAGTAATTTTTCAAAAATTTCTATAAACATAAAGTTCTGCTAACATTTTCTCACATTCTAATGCGAAATATCATATATGTAGGTATGTATGTTTATATGAATGCGTTGTATCGAAGTGATATGCAAAGTATATAGGTACATATATTTATTAGTTTTTTTTTTCTTTCGTTCTATGTTGTGGAAGCGCAGTTGGAGCTGGTGCAATTTTTTGGAACAGAGCCAAATAATGTAAATAAAAGCATTTAGCTTAGAATACATTTGGGTTTTCAGCACACTTTTACGCTTATTAATAACTCAGCAAGCAATTAGCAATTGGGTAATTTTTTCATGTAATTTGGGATATTCCTAATGGCTCCTTGATTAAAAATAAAAGGAAAATATTATTTAAAAATCTCCAAAAAAATTGCACATTAAACATATGATTACTCATCATTATTACATTTTGTACTCGTTATTGATATGCATACATACATACATGCATGTATATATGTGCTTATGTAGAAAGATGTGGTTTTTAATACACATATGTACATACCTATATATTGCTCTTGATTATTTATCAGCATTTAAACGTTAAAATGTCTAATTATATACATATGTCGGATGTGCATGTGCATGAGTCATATGACCATGTCATGACGCCTTTCCATGCAAACTGCAAACACAAAGTGAGGTCAAGTTCTTCGAAGTGGAGGTATTTCACTTTCTCAGCTTCCAACGGATAAAGCTTAAAATATTGTTAAAGCAAAAGTGTAGTCATTCATCCAGACGACAGGACCTACCCAGCATCTCGCTAAACCTGCGTATATTTTACACAGCTCAATTTTCAATCTTTTGTAGTGTTGGTCGTCGTCTATAAAAAGACGTCTATCTATGAGTCTTTCGTAAAATCTTTCTAACGAAAACTCGTATGTTGCTAACGACTAAAAGTGTGAATTAGTGAGTAAGAATTAGTGATTGTTTTTAGTACTTGTTTTGTTAGCAGGTTCGGAAGTAACAAAAAATAAATTACTTCCCAAATTTACATACAATTCTTTTATATTTAACATTTTTGAGAATATACGAATATTTCAATAAAATATTTAAAAGAAATAAATATGTATACATACATATGGATGTCTGAACATATATGTATAAATTTCTTTCTAAACATTTCCTCATGTAGTCTATTGGTTAGGATATACAGTGGGGAGCAAAACCGCCAACATATTTACTGAATGCGGCTAAATTTTTATATAACTTTTTTCCTACAATCAGTATCGGCAACATTCATACACCCAAATAAAGATAACATGTACTTCAGCTTATTGCAAATAGAAAACTGCATAGCTTTATTTGGTTTTTGAACTAAAATATACGATTAATTTCTATTACAAGTCATTTTGACAGTTTTGCACTTGGGCCTATATTCTTCAGAGGATTTAGTACTTTGTTCATAGAGCGTTATTTTTTATTACGCTTTTTATACGTCTGGACATACGTTCAACCAAGTTTTCAATAATTGAGTGACGTAGAGATAGATGCATTCGCCCAAGAAGTCATGAGGCTGTAAGTTTAAAATATGCATCGCCGTATACATTATTCTACTTATTCTAAACAAAGGACCCATATGCCACCTCGTGAAACAACCCCAAATCAAACTATCGATGCCAAAAATATGTCTTACTATCTAATTGGTACATATTAAGTTTTTTCTCTTCTGATTCAGATGACACCAGCAAAAAGAAAATTCGCTATATTTTTAAATTTTTCTTCGATCAAGGCGAAAAAGCAGCCAAAGCGGCTGAAAAAATTAATTTAGCTTATGGTCCCGATACTGAAGCGGCTGAAAAAATTAATTTAGCTTATGGTCCCGACACTGTGAACGAACGTGTAGCACAAAAGTGGTTTGCTAGGTTCCGTTCTAGTATTTTCGATGTTAAAGATGCACCACGCAGACGGAAACAGACCGTCACGTGAGCACTTATTTAATTGCTGAGGAACTAAAGATAAGCCGGAAAACCGTTTGGAACCATTTGCATTAAAAAAAATAAATGAACGAACTTTTTACTTTACTTAATATACTAATTTTTGCCGATACTGCCAGCAGGAAAGCTGTATATTTTCCTTTATTTCTTCTTTTACAAGTAAACATAGTTTAACAAAAACGAAAGCCCGTTCTTGATAATCTTATCAAATCAAGAATCGACAATAATCAATTTCCCATATGGTCGAGTGGCAAGGACATACTACACATACCGAGACATGTAAACATTTAGGTACACATAAACATATTTAATATTATTTTCACATCTGCATTTTCACTTTTCTTTCAGACAACATCAAATAAATACATATGTATATCTAGACAAAGTCTGTAGCTGGTATTACATCTGAATTACATACGTACATCCTCTCCTATTACACAAACAATTTCTTTAGGGGTCGTAGGTCAGTCTGGCGCCTTTGAATCAGTGGTAGGTAGTCGCAAAGGTAAGAATTGAATTCAAGTAGTCTTAGGTAAATAGGATAATATTATAAATTATCAATTAATGTCTGCCTTAAGAGAGAAATTTTTCCAAAGTGTTCGATTCCAATTTTCGTTTTGCCGTGCTTGATTTCTAAAATAAACAAAAAACTAGTCAGTAAGAGAATATAGCATTTTTTGACTAACGAATATGAGACTTAAAGAGAGAGAACACATTTACTGTGAGCATTTAACGAAATACCAGAAGTGGGAAAATGCAAAACAATCCACACCACTCCCTCACCACCGCCAAAAATAATCACCTTTGCTAACAGACTTCTGTTGTTACATCGATGACTACAGCAGCTACTGTTGCCTCCGTTATTTCATAGGCCCGAAAGGGGTCGAGATGTGAAGGATCATCAGTTGGCGTAATAAGAATGCGAGTGAATGCAAACAATTGAGTAGAGTAGGTGATTATAGCGACCACTTTAATGTGGACTGTCTACCGGAAAGAGATTTATATTTTTCAGTATATTCATTTTATTATATGCACGCTTTAGTTTTTACTAGTTATTTCAGCATGGTATTTCTATTTATTCGCCTCGAGAATATTTTCGTAAAAAAATATATGTTAATAACAAGTGAAAGCCTCTTAGTTGATTCTCATTTACCTTTTGTTATTTATACGAGCCGTAGTTCTTCCTTTTACATAAATATCAAAACCAATTGTTTTGTTTATTTTTTGCTGTGAATTGGCTGATGGCTCGTTGTCAAATTTTTTATTCTCTTTATTTCTCTCTTTCTCAGCGATATTCGCTAACTAGCCACTTCACTAAATCACTGTACGAATATTTAATAAATTTTTTTCATATATTGTATTGACAATTTATTAAAAGATCTATTTAATTTTTCTTTTTTAAATAACACCCTTATCAGCATTTGCCAATTTATCTGAATGGATTTTTCACAATTTAGCAACAACCCTCAAGAGAATATTAGCCTGGTATTAATTTTTCATTGTTGATTATTGTTTGCTAAATTTTCTTATGATTTCACTCTCAACTGCCTACCATTCGAACTCGCTTTGTTTGCAATCAATTAATAAAATCAAACTCAAATTGAACGTGTGTGTACAACGAGAACGAGAACACAGCAACGCGTTGAAACACCCGTTTAATTTATAATTATTTGTCCGAACACAAAGACGTTTTCAGAGCGACTGGATGTAAAATTTTGACATACATTTCTCCTCATGATTTCTCCATTGAAAACTTGTTTTGCCTTTGCCTCACTTGTTTCGCGCTAATGTTGATGCTTATCCACTGCTTCCTCAAGTCACCGGTTGGGTGTGTTAGTGCTGTTTCTGTTAACTGTTGTATTTTCGTGTTCGTTTCTATGTCGCACGCTGATGTTTCGTGTTTCTCGCCATGTGTTAGTTGTTTTCCTGGAGCACTTTTGAGGGGAGCGGACAAGGTAACGTTTTTGCAAAAAATGAGTACATTTTGAATTCGCCGTGACGGATGACATTATGAAAGTATCATTAGCAGTGATGATTTCTAAAAGTATTTTTTTTCGCCAAAAAATTTAAATTATGCTACAAAACTTTATTTAGAAATACCTATTTTTAGATCCTTACAAATTATTTTAATTATCTTTTTTTTAACCAGTTAAAATATTTAAATCGCTTTTTTTATAGGTAAATCCACTTGCTATATAAAACCAGTTATATGCCACTTCTGATTTTTGCGAGGCACAATTAAGATCTGGATATTGTAGTCAACTTTATTTGAACCCAACATTCTTAACGTATGTCCTGCATGCAATGCGCCCTCGAGCGATAATTTCAGCCACCCACTTTCTCTCTAGTCCGAAGCTGTCGAAACGGCTCGTTCTCTTGCCCACCCGTTAGATGACTTCTTTGACTTAGACTAGTCTCGCCTACAACACAAAAACCAACACGTCCTCATTTTAAGCAATAACCCACTGATAAACTTGATTTGTATGGAAATCAGTTTATTGCTATATCAAATGTTGTAAACTGAAAGTATAAATTTTTACTATTAGTTAAAATACTGTAAAAATAATATTGCTCAGAATAAAACAGCTGACTAAGTTGAGAACTAACAAAAGTTTATGTGAGAAATCGGATATACTGATAAATTTTAAAAAGTATTCTGATAAGTAAAACCAATAAACTTAGCGACCGTCCGCAAATTCTCTCACTCCCTCTAACATATCACTTCCTGCGGAATCCCTGCCCCCTCACTTATGGAACGTGGTTATGTTTCACCCTCCGTTTACTGTACATCATTTCTTAAGAATTAATATTAAATATTTCGTAACTAGTGAAAAATATTCTCTACTTAACTTTCAAAAAAAATAATCGCTAGTAAAATATATTATTTTATTTAACGCAAATTTTTCCTGAAAAAACTACGTAGTTTTGCTCTCACCTTTCCCCGTTACGAAGCTAAGCGCAGCATTGAAAATTATATCTACTGGTCTTGGTCGAGCTATGTAGTTTATGGACGCTCCCCTAAGAAATTATTTGCGACTTGACAAAACGGTAAAGTACGCAACACAGTTATCATTTATATTGAAACACTGTTTGTATGTTCTCTCGTTCGCTCTTGCGCTCTCTCTTTTTTATGCTGCTAAAAGCAAAACAGCTGATATTGACAACGTCATTATTACTATACAACAACACCGCACACGTCTGCAATGTTTTCATTATTGCAACAACATTGAGTCATAGCTCGAATAATTTATTTAATTCGCCTCGAATAGTAAAATAAAAACTTTGCTTAAAATAAAATGGAATTAGTGCTGGATAAGAAATTGCAAGGATTTCAACTTATCGCTCAGGAAAAACTGCAGGCTATAATTTGTTCTATACCCGGTAAAAAAGATTTAATTATAGAAAATGCACTCATAAAGCCTTTAGAACATGTTTGTGCTGCATCGTGGCTTAAGCTGAAAGGAATACAAAGGATATATAAATTTGATAACGAACAAATTGTACCACTTACAGCTGAACACCAAGTTCATATTTTTCTAATATACAGCAGATTGGAAATATTCCAAAAAGTTTTGAAGCATATAGCCGAGCTAGAGCGACAAAATCCCACAGATCTCGAGGCAGCTATTAAGAGTTTTCACATAATTTGCGTGCCAAGCTGTTTCAGCCACTTTCAACTGCTGTTGGAAGAAGAAGGTCTTTATGGTTTGGTGCAGTTGCATCGTTACAACTGGGATTTCATTTGGCTTGATCAAGGAATAATGACTATGGAAATACCAAATGTAAGTTTTTTGCGCTCAATCGTGTATGTATCTGCATAATAAGGCTATGAATTCATGTTCAGGTCTTCTCTACACTCTTTTTACGAAAAGATACTTCTTTGTTGCCAGCGATAGCACAATCGTTACGAGTATTGGAAATTGTTTGCGGACGACCGGAGGCGATCCTTACCTTTGGCGAACATTCGGCTAATTTAGTAAAAATGGTGCATACACTTAGTAAGAATGATAAAAGTAATAGCCGCGACTTACCATCCGACTTTGCCGCTTTTATCATAATCGACCGTGACAAAGACTATGCCTCAAGCTTACTAACACCAGCTATATATGCAGGGTTATTACTAGAGGTTTTCGGTAGAAGAGCGGCGGAAATCGAATTAGATGCATCCTCAAATAAAATATCAAAGCAAAAGCTAGATATATTCCAGCTACCTCGAGTCTCTAACAAGCAAAAGCAAACTGCGCCAGTTGGCAAAACAAAGTCAAGTAGACTACCTAGTATACGTATGAATGCTTTAAGCGATGAAATTTATGGAGAAAATCGTTACAAACACTTTGCCCAAGCCAGCGCTCAAATACGCTCGCAAGCGAAGACAATCAGTCAGGAAGTGCAAAAGCTAAATGACATGAAGCTAGACGAGATGCAAGATTATGTAGCCCGTAAGCTTCCCAAAATTACTGAATTAAAAGCCAAGGTGATGCGCCACCTAAATGCCAGTGAACAAATAATTGAAATGCTAGGAGGCAACTTTCGTCGTGTACAATCCCTTGAGGAAGACATACTTAACAATGTTTCTCGCAAACGTATACTAACTGAAATAGATGAGCTACTCACTTCTGATGGACAAAAGTACAATACTATCCGCTTGCTTTGCCTTTTACACTTATGTGCCGGCATAAGTAGTGAAGAAGTAATACAATTTGCACGCAACTTTTGTAATTACTTCGGCCAACAAAACCTTGTTGTTTTTCAACAATTAGCTAAAGCAGGTTTATTACCCGAAGCATGGGAGGAGGAGAAATCAAAAACTCCAGCTAAACTTCTTTCAAATCTGCCCATACCAAAATTTCAGCAAACCGAATTTCAGGCTAACGCCAACAGGTTAAGATTAATGACATCCTCAGCCGCTGGTCAGCCACAGTCTACCACTTCTGGTGTTGGCAATGTTGATGGTGGGTCTGGTAGTACAACTTCAGGCAGTAGCTGTGCCAGTTATGTGTTCAACAATATGTACATACCAATAGCAGCACAACTTTGCGCATGCGTACTGAAATCACAATCCGCAGAGGAGTTTGCCACTAAAGTAGGTATGGTGGATAAGTTAAAGATGCACTTACCTGATGGTACAACGCTCAGCGCCAAGTCTTTTGCCAACTCCACTAAATTGAATGACTTGAAAGAAATATTCCCGCTGCAAAGGCGTAATGTTTTTATATTTGTACTTGGTGGCGTATCGTATGCAGAAATTGGCGCTTGCGATATGATATCTCGCCTTACTAATTCTCAAATCGTTGTTAGCTCGGATACCATTGTCAGTGGTGGTGACTTAGTTGCTGGTGCTTTCTGACAAATATTCAAAACTAAACTCACGAAACTAAAGTTGTATTTAATATATCAAATGGTTACATAATATTTAAAATTTTTAATAAAGACCACATGCGTAACTACATATTTATTTTTCTTTCTTAACTCGGTTCGACTACAAACTCATCAATGCTTGTTTCATTTGCACGGAAGGGAAATAAGTTTTAACGGTAAATTGGCGCGAATTGCTAATATTCGACGGCGAAAAAATGAAAACAGCGGCGCTTAAGTCTATGGAAACGTGGACTAGTGCTGCCGCAACTTTTCGCTAGTATTAAAAAAAAATATTAATTAAAAGTATTTTGAAGGGATATTTTATTTCCATTGCCAATTCAAAAGCTGCTATTAACAACTGGCAAAATATTTGCATCTTTGATAAAACAAAAAATTTTGAACCGATTGATTTGGATCCGAATAGATTAATGTGGCAAGACTACATGAAGCAACAAACAGCTGACGACCAGCTGTTTAGCATTTGCTTTTGAGCGAATAAATTGCTACTCTAATATTACTTCCTGGATTGCAGAGTTATTTACAAAGTTAAAAATGATTCCAGGACATCAAATTCGGCATTTTCACACGGCTATTGTACGTATGGTGCGTGGTGTTGGTCGTCGCTCGAATCCAGGTATCGGCCACCAGATAACTAGCATGGAAACAGTTGATGAACGCCTCACACAAGATCCCGAAGGGTTTGGTGATTTAGAATCCGATTTTATGACTGCCCATAAGACGCACCGAGAACATGAACGTGAAACGGCTCAAAATCGTGAACGAATTCGCAAACTTATGGTTAAGCATAAATACTTTCGTGAAACCAAATTGCCCAACTTATTAACTTACGCTGAGAAAGAACAAATACGTACTTTACATGGGCGTGACCCAGACGAGTGGACGGTAGAACGTTTAGCTGAAAGTTTTCCTGCTACAACTGAAATCATACAAAAAATATTACTTGCCAAATGGCAGGCACGAAACACGGAACGTATACGCAAACACGACGAAGTTGTTATACGAAATTGGGAAAAATTTCGTACAGATCCAAACCTTTTGCAACTCCCACGCCATTTTCAAGAACATTTAGAAAAGTTTGCCACCAGAAAAACGGAAGATCTTGTTGCACTCTCTGAAGGATTACCTCCTAAAGCAACTTTACCTCGTCCAACAAAGCAAGAGTTTCTATCTATTATTACAAGTTGTGATAAATATGCCGAAAAGGAGGATGTACCACAGCTTCAAGCCGGAAAATTGTGTAATGTGAAGAATTCATTACCGTCATCTGCGCCAGAGGATGAAACGTATTTACTGGAGAAAGTACACGATAAGCGCAGAATGCGCCTACAAGAGCTGAAACAATATAAACTAATTCCTAATGAATTTGCTGATGCATCAAATGAATTAGATAACAACAAATCAATAGAGCAAAAAGCAGCTGTGGAATTACGAAATCCAAGTGGAACTGGCGTTGTTACAACACACTCACAGAAGAACCCTTTGAATGACTTAAATTTGATGCAGAAATATGAAAGCAACGAAGTTGTCATCAGCGTTGAGGACCAGAAACGCTTCGAAATTACACGTGTTAAAGATCAAATACATATACCGCGAAAGTTGTGGCGCAAAGGAGCGACGTATCGAGTCGAGGATGCCTATTATGATGATGATGGAGAATTTCTCTATCGCGTACCAGGCATGACAGGCAGAAATAGATAGAACAACAAATTTTGATACGCTGTTATATGTAATTTAATTAAAGTTGTTGTTATTGTAATTATGTACTGCAAACTATTGGTGCACCTTATGGCAAATAAAAGTTAGTTATTTCAAATATCGATCAGATATAAAATTATACTTTTTTCGAGCGAAGGTAAAGCAGGACACTTCTGACAATTCACCTCATGGTTAAATTGAAGTTGAAACGAGCTAAAGAAACCGAATACCCGAAATAATAATGCATTTTATGGTACTTCCGTCTTAACGCCACCGCAGTCATAGATTTGATAATTTCTTTTACTAAACCTGGCACAAAAATTAGCAAACAACAAGATAATGTGCAAGGTATAGCCTGTATTGGTTCGACTAGGGTCCAGGTCAATGTGAATTAAAGTTTTACAGAAAGGTATAGCTGCAATGACGTTAATAGGTAAAGACCCATTTTATATATGGATGTATGTATGTATTTTTAGCATAGTTGTGATGAGTAAAACAAATAGATTGGAAAGCTTACATATTTTGAAGTAGTCAATGGAAAGTGTACTTAAGATCAACAGGCTATAGAACCATATATGTACGTCTTACAAAAGTATTAAATAAATTGCAGTTTTACGAACAGAAGCCAAATAAAATGATATATGACTTTTTCTACTGCTATTGCTGTTCAATTTAATTATGGAAATGTATATTTTTAAACATTTATTTCATTTGAATTTATGAGTAAATCCATAAAATTTTATTGGCGTTACTTAGTTTGTATATTTTGCTTTAATATGAATGTATTTAACTATTTTCCGTACAATATCAGCTCTCGATTGAAGTTCTAATACGCCTTCTATTTAAAAATTAATAATATTAAACATAAAATCAACACTTAGTGTTCTACAGTAATATTAATTAGCATGTACAATTAAATGTAGCGGCATGTATGTATGTGTGTAAAGTTAAAAATTTAGATAACACACACACACCCACACATCTTTCTTTATTAATAGCATATTTATATTTTATTAAGTTTTAACAATACAAATACAATGGATAAAATTACATTCGTTTCACGCTACATACAATAAACTAATTTTTGTTGTAATTGTATTAGAATACATAAAGAATAATACAAACTCAGTGATAGGGTTAAATTGTTTTGGAAACGATATACACAAACTTAGCTATAGCCATACTGATAAACATAAACGACTTCATTTAACACAAAAGAATATTAATCGAAAGAAACACGCAATAATTGTTCTTTAAATTCGACATTATTTCAGCAACTTCTATGCTCATCCATTAAGCTTTCGAATAGCAAATCAACAAATCCGTCTAATGCAAAAAAATTATCTTCATTATCATCCAATTAGCACATTATCTACCAACGATCTTTCTTATTTATTTTTTTTTCTTTCCTTTAAATTAATTTTTTACTAATTCACGAGCCTATTTTTCTCCATTAAATATGTGTGTATGTACGTGTAGTAGTAAATTTTCAGCGCATTTGAGAAGCAGTGTGATGCGGTATTACTTATTTATGTAAATATGTCGTAAGTTGTGAAATATGCAATAATATAATACTATTTCAAATCTTTTACATCTGCAATGGTAATGTATTTTCCTTTTAATTTAATACAAGTAAACAAAGGTTCAATGCGTTTGTTCCGAAAATCAAAATATTATATTGAATAAACTGCCGTGATTTAACAAAAGTTGGCAACATTTTGAGATCTTAGATTTGGAAATAAAGCAAATGATGTTAGTTCTAAAAAAAAATGGAGAATAAAAGAAATTAATGCATTTCAGTGAAAGCATTTTCATTATCATTGTGATGTCAACATTAATATGTTTAGTTTAAGCACATTAAACAAAAAATAATAATACAATAGCTTTTCACATTATCATATAAGTGTGATGAAACCACTCAAAACATTAATGCATTTTTCACAACTTAAGTAGGTATATTTGTGTGTGTTTAAAATTTCAATGTGTTGCCTACGCTGCTGGATTTGTGTGAGTATTTAACGTGCATGCTTTTTTGTTGATGATTAATTGGACTCTGCGGTTGTAATATTTACACATATAAAAAATTGTGTAACTTTTGTTGCCGTTAGTTAATGTTGATTTTTGCTTATTAATTTAATTGTTTTGAACTAATTCGATTTCGCAGAAAATGGACTAGACGAACCCACGGATGGTGGTGTTGGTGTCGCTCCGCTGCGCACACCATCACCCTCGCAAACATATTTGCCTGCAAACAATGAATAAGATTTTTTCCTTATGCTACAAAGATACGACAGATAATTAAGTCACGGACTCACCTGACACAAAACGTCGTTTCACTAACGACAGCCGGTAACCGCTGCCTTGCAATTCAAATTCAATGCCAGATAGTGTGGTGCCTTCACAATTGAATTGTGTAGACAATAAGGCCGGGACGGATGGACCTTCGTTAAGTTCAAGTCGGGCACGTAGCGTGCCAACACCACCGTCTTGCGAATTTTGTGAAATATCAGTGAAGTTCCAAACCAAACGGTTCGATTCGCCAAGCCTATCAAGAGAAAAATGAGTAAAAAAAAAACAAAAGTGGCAAAAAGTATAAAATTCCAACTCACCACGCGGAGTGCGGCTTCGACTGCACATTGCGCACCGAACCGTTAACCGGCACCGAAAGCGTGACATTCAACAGCGGCGAGGCACTAGCCATTGCATGGTTATTGTACTTATAGTCGATTTTGAGTGCCGTAAATGTTGACTCACACTTCCAATAGGAAACCAACTGGAAAGGACAAGAAGAGGCGCCAGGTTTAGAGCGCACTTGATACTTAAGTATGTCTACATTGAAGTATGATGCGTTAGGGTTGTGTTCCGCTTGGTGGCGCAATAATGCAGTCAAAGCAGGCATATTAAATTCCAACATTGTACTGAAGGAACTCGATTGGTTGCGATCGCTATGGAAATAAAAAAATAACAATATTTGAAGTAAACAAGAAAGAAGAACTGTTTTCGGTCAGGCCAAAGTCTTTACACCTTTCATGACCCTGTCGAATTTCTGGTATTTTTATTTTAAGATTAAATATTAGTTCTCATATTTGAAAAATCGGCTTTATGTTATAGTCGATCGTAATATACCGGTTAATGTTCGTGAAAGGTATAAAAAAAAAAAATGCGAAAACCAATTTTTGATGATGGCATTTTTGAAGTTGGTGTATGTATGGCAAAAATACATCTATAAAGAAAAGTACTTACATTTGCACTAACTTCGAATTTGGTAATAAGTTTTCCAAATTTTGCACATTCTTTATGCGAAACCCGAGTTTCGCTGGATTCGGATTATTCGCTAGAAGACCAACAATTCCAGCAGGAAATGACAACATCATATCGCCCGAGATCTTCACCTGGCAACGAGACTCGTCACTGCCTCTGTAGACGGTAGCAACGGTATTTAAATATCACAACGATTACTATTATTATGCACACAAAATACCTAAAGTAAGCGTGTATGATCTCATGGAACGCCACCGCTAGTGGAATTGTATCTGAAATGCCAATAGTAAGCGGCGATGGTCCACGCGATGAGCCAATGCCACCGATAGCAGTGCGGAATTCCAAACTACCAATACTGTCTGCACGATTCATTGCCGGCGACGGACTGATACGCCCACGGGCCGCCGCTACGGTAGGCGCCATAACCATTTCCGAACGCCGCGAAGGTGGTCTTGGTATTGCAATACTGTTAACTGATGTAGGTGTAGGTATTTGCCTACTGTTTGATTTTGAAAGCGTGGCGGAAGCAGGCGCAGAGGCACTTACGTCGCCCAACTCGGAGAAAATATCACCTAAGTCGGCGTATCTGCGTTAAGGAATATACATATATATATATATAGACATGAAAATACGATTGCATTATTGTAAACTACCTCGAGTTATGGGTCATAGAAAGTGTGGGACTTTGTAGTGGTGCATATGGATGCACTGTGGCTGTTGGTGTGGATGCATTGGAAATTTCAGGCGATTGTTGACGCGAAGCGATGCGCGATTGCTGCGTTTGTTGACTTCCGTGTTGTTGGTTGAAAGTCTAAATGTGAACATATAAAATTAAGTGATATTGAAATGAGAGGAACGATATTAGTGTCAACAATTTTTATACCGAAAATACGCTGGTGGGCGATAAGGATATATTCTCCACGGTGGCACGCAACTCATCCACACTGGCGGACATTGGCGCCTGGCCATTGTTCAGTGGCTTGATTTTCACGTGTATACGTCGTTCTGGCTTATCGTTATCTGAGTCTGAGTCGGAATCAGAGTAGAAACTGCCAGCTAAAATTAAAAAAAAGTTAAAACAAGGAAAATTATTTATGTACATATATGGGATTTTTAATTATTTTAACAACTGTGTGTCACATACTTTTATCTTGATTTTCTTCCCAGGCAATCTCTTTCGGCGGTTGCATGCTGTAGCCATCTTCGTCCACCTCATTGGCGCCATATACTTTTGAACCAGATGCACCACCCGCAGCGCTACCATTTCCACCATTACTGCCACCTTTATTGGCATTATTAGCATTGCCTGTCAAGCCACCGCCAATATTTTCAGAAATATTAATGCCAAGCGCAGCGGCGCCACCGCCAGACGAGTCAACACTCCCCGGCGCTGAAGCAGATGAAATGCCTAGGCCACCGGCACTGCTGCCACTGGAATTTTGCGCTTTCATTTTATTGTTATCGTCATTATCGTGGGAATTGTTGGCGCGATCCACACTAATTGCAGAGAAAGGCATGAATGAATAGACATAGGTTGAATGTAACGGAAATACAACTATTACCTTCCCTGCTGCTCTTCTTGTATATTTTCGGTAGCTTCGCCATCTTTCTTTTTCTTAGACTTTTTAGTTTTCGCTTTATCTCGACGACTACGTAAAATGCCGGACACTGTTCAAGTGAAAAATAATTTGATTGATTATTTGTTTTTCAACAAAGCGAGATTACAAGAAAGTTAGCTGATGGGGCATACAAAAATATGTTTTTTTTCTATTTTTTATTTTTGTTTAGTAAAAAAAAAATCCTTTTAAGAGTAAAGGAGATGCATCTAACGTTTTGAAAATTTGCTCTCCCTTTTAAAATGTTATTATAGCAATTAAAGGTGAGGAAAAAAACTCCAAGAATTTCCAATATTTACGTTTTAAGTTTTTAACCATTATTTCTATTTTATTTTCGATTAAATTGTGTGGTTTAAATATTATAAAAAAAAAATTCTCCTCATATGTTAAATCTACTTAAAATTGTATTAAAGTGGTTTACGATCGAAAAGTTGTTTTTTTTTTTGGTAATTATATATTAGGCTCACAGAACTTGGATTTTCTTCATATTATGAGACTAAAATTTCACCTGCTTGAACAAGTTATCGAAAATTTCGTAAGAAAATAAATGTGTTTACATTTGTATTTTAATTAATAGAAATAGAATATGCATCTCCTCATTAAAATTTGCATGCAATACTTTGTAAGCCCCATAATATAAAATTGGATCATCATATGAACAAAACATAACTTGAAGTTCGGAATTAGTATTTAGTTCGGTAGGAAAATTAGTAAAATAAAATTCGATAGATTTTAAATATATGTATAATATTTTCATGAGATGAGTGCAGGCAAAATGACTATGACAAAAAGTTTTAGGAGCACATGCTTTGAAGAATGTGTCTTGAGCTGAGAGGAAGGATATCATGCGGAATTAACTAACAATAAACAAGGAAAAACTTGCATATATGTACATAAATATATAAATCACGAAAACAAAAAAAAAAAAATAAATAATAAATTCGAAAAACTCAAACCTCAACCAATTATTGCTCAACTTATACTAATTAATCTAAATCAAAACTTTATAAAATGAATATTTATTAAAATCAGTTCCCGATGAATCTGGTGCGCCACATCGTATTCGCTATAGATATAAGCTTGAAAGCGAGTTAAAAAATATATACATATAAGATTATAACAAAATTCTAAAGATAAAATAATACGAAATTCAAAAGTTAGAAGTACAATTGTGCATATTATTGAAGACGAATGCCACCAGAATTTCTATAGAAGTTGAAAGAGATCAGCAAAACAAAACTAAAAAAAAAAATGTACAAAAACACCTTAGAAAAACCTTTGAGAGGTAATGAAAAAGATTGGTGCCATCAACAAACATACAGTACATACTAAATAGAGTGTTGTTGTGTGTGTAATATAGCATGAAATTATTTCAATATAAACTAAAACTTGATTAGAAGTACCAAAAAATCAGTGAAAGCAATATATAAATTGTATATGTATATAAAAATGTCAATGTCCACATTCCAGCATTACGCTGCAGTGTTTGCAAATTTAACAAAGTTATTATACCCGCTGTGCACAGTATACTCGGGTATAAAATACATTAAATGTGTGTTTTGTAACATTTTTTTTTGTTTTTTTTTTTTGTTGCTTTTCCTTCTCACCCTGAGAATTCGATGTGAAAATATTCAAAAGCGATGTTGTACGACGAGAATTTCCCACAGATGGGCCCGCATTAGCTGCTGACGAACCGACACCACTTGCAGACACTGGATGCGGATGATGGTGCAGATGATTTGAACGTTCATTAAGTGATGTTGAAATTGGTTCAATGTAATTTCGATTCGATGCTGAACCGGTTGGCGTTGGTGATGAGGTGCGCTGTTGCAGATGCTGCTCAACAGAGTTTTGATCTAGATTTTTAGCATAAGTTGAACATTTTGAGGCAAGAATTTAAAGTGGGATATGGTTATTAGTTATAAAAAATAAGCACAGTTCTTTAAATATATAGTAGTGGCAAATAAAAAATTTCCAAGTGCCACTAATAACAGCCAGTTGGTACAGAGCTTCTGTTGCAAGACAAATTATGTAGAAAAATCATAAAATCCTAGTAGTAACTTCCTGCTAATCGACACTTGTTAAGAGAAGAGTATGTAGTAATATAGCAATAGTATGTTCAAATATATAAATATATAAATATAGAACATATTTTCCTTCTTTTTGAAAACTTAACTTCAATAATATTCAAACTTATTTGTTCCGAAACAATGCTTCTAAAACCAAAATACAAATAATAGTAAAAAAAAAGTATGAAATAGTTAAAGCTGTTAAGCAAAAACTAAAATAAATTTTTTATCTGTTTCCGGAAAGAATACATTAAAATACTTCCATTAAGATTATTTTGAATAGTGAAGCATCTGTATTAGCATTTAAGTTGAAAAATTGAATTTTGATCTTTTCATAACCGTTAGTGCTTTACTATATTTTGAAGGCATTAGCATTAATGCAGACTATTGGCTTTTTCAATCTGCCTGATAAATGTACATCATGAATAAATAATTATCAATGTAAATAAGCAAATGTTGAGGTCTGAGTAATTATATTCGGTTTTTAATATATGTACGTAAGTATTTTTCAAATTCTTACTTATTCAAAAGCTTTGGTAAAATGTTTAAAATTTCCTAAATATATAGTATTTTAATTTAAAATAAATCCAAAATCAGAGATTTTTCACGCTCATTTTTTTAACGATTGCCTCATGAGAATCTCAAAATAGAAGAAGATTATTATTTACAATTGATATCAAGCTGCTAAGTTACAAGGGACTGTCCTACTTTGAACACAATACACAATCAGAAAAGCATGTGAATAAAAATATAACAAAAACAAAACTTTTGATTAGTAGTTTTAAATGAGTGTTTACACAAAAAAAAAAAAACAAAAAAACTAACAACCGCGCTCTCTTATAGAAGAAGAGAAAGAAAATAATAATTAATAAATTAAAAGAAAATAACAAAATGAAAAACCTACTTGTTACAGAGGAGGATGTGGATGGTGTAGTAGTTTTGTTGATAGTAGTATTATTTGTTTTATTATGAAAAATAGGAGAACTAGCAGTATTAGAGGAAATAGAAGTAGTAGTAGTGGTATTAGTTGTTGTTGTTGTGTTAGTAGTGTTATCTTGTTCTGGTAATTGTGTTAAAGCAGACGACATAAATGAACCTTGATTATTATTATCCTGCAGTGACTGAAGCTCTGAGTTTAGGGAATTTTTCATGATGGCTGTGCCGGTGTGGGAAGAACCATAGCTATCCGTACCGAAATTCCCACCACCGCTATTAGCGGCAGTTGCTGTTGACGTCGCTGTTACAGCATTTACTGACTGCTTGTTGCTTGGAATGCTTGACGAAAACCAATTTAAAAAGTTACTCCGCACGGTAGAAGAAGTTGTTGATGTACTCGATGATGCTATAGCTGGTACAGTAGTAGAGCTACTAGTGACATCAGCAACAGCCAATGTGGTAGTACTCATTAAAATTGGTGATGTAGCGCGTGGCGATGACTGTATACCTAGTATGGCATCATCAGCGTTTATTAGGCTGTTACTGCCGCTACCACCACTACCGCCGACAGCGCCGCTACCCAACGAACCGCCCTCGACCCCAACGCTACCGCGTTGATCCATTGACACACTCCCGCTGGTAATTCTGGATATGGCCCCCTGTATGCTTGTGGCCGAATTAGAATTGGAAGCGGCCACAGCAACACCACTTGGCTGATTTAAGCGTGTTGCTGAGACAGATTGCTGCTGTTGTTGTATTGAAAGTGGAATGGTCTCAAGTTCTGGAATATCTGTAAGACCCATTGAGGATGAAAACAGAAAAAAATGCTCTTAGAAATATAAAAAAATTAAATGCTAAATTTACACTGACCTGGTTTCTCTAAGCCAGTGTATTTGTTTAGCACGAATTGCTCTAAAAGCTTGTCCACCGTCATATCATTAAATTGACGTTTAAAATCTGAATGAACCTAGTAGATGATAAAGCGATTGTTTAGAAAAAGTAGCACTAATTTGAAAAAAAATTATTTTTTATACCAACCTGACCAACCATGTCATGATTATTCTGCAGCATTTCTAAAAAGGTGGACAAAAACTCCTTCATTTGCCGTAAATGGACTTCTTCAATTTCTTGGAAACGCTATAAATAAAGCAAATTTATTAATTTTTAAATAAATGCAATTAAAAAATGTGCAGATAGGGTTTTAACTGGTCGTACGCACCTTACACGTCTGTGTCATACGCCGCTCAAAATCACTTTTAATAGGATTATGCTTGTCAAGCAGCGTTTTATATTCTTCCTGCAATTTACGCAATTTTGTTTCCACCTTTTCTATATCCTTCTGTGATGCATTATCTTTGCGCAACTTCTCCAACTCCAACACTTTGCTCGCGTAGATATCGCGCAGTTTTTGTACTGCTGCAGTGGATGTTTGCATCGCTTGTACACATTCAAGCGTCTGTGATTCCTCTTCTTTAACACTTTTATGTTTCTTATGCAGCTCGTCAGCATATTTGGCAACGTCCTTTACAAGCTCTGTGAGCTTTTGTACCATTTGCAGATGCAATGTGGAGAGCTTCTCCGCCGAAGTGCGCAATATTGTCCAGACGGGCGCAAATGTGCTATTCAATGTACCAGTGCTAGCTTTGTGCGCCAGCTTGGCCATTAATTTCGAGTTCTGTTCTTCAATATTAGACTTTTCGCGAAAGAAATCAGATAGTTCTTTGCTGGCCACCCAACCGAACTTCATATTGTGGTACAGCACATCAAATCCATTGTTCTTCTCCCCCTTGACGGTGGTGTAAGAGAAAATTTATAGATAATTATGAATTAGGTATTAAAAATTATTAATTATTATTTACCCAAAAATAATCGTTGAAATCGACCGTCATTTTTACGTCGTATTTTTTATCGTTTATCAAAACCTAATTCCTTATACTATTTTATAATTTATGAAGTTAATATTAAGCATTTATATAGTTGTTTGTAATTAATTGACCTTGTGACTGGATTTGGAATTAATATTTAAACAAGTTCGTTCATTCATCTTTCTCAGGATGACATAGCAGTCGTATTATTGAAGGCTACTTGAACCTTAGGGAAACTTTTTCTGCAAGAGAGTTAAAAAACGATAATTAATAAGAATATATTTAGTATGTTTCACTAATACTCTAAAAAAAAAGTAGTTAAAAATAAATGTTGGTGTTGTTACAACACTAAATTCTCAGGAAATTCCCAGGAATTTTACATATTCATTCACAAGTTTGATCACGTCCTTAATGGAAATACATACTTTCAGCGACGCTGCTAAATTTAGCCTCGAAATCAGCCATTTTGTTGAAGTACATTTCACACCGCACTTCTTTAATTGATTATGAGTCCGCAAGAGGACACTTCTTAAGACAGTTGCCAAAAACTGGCTTTAGAAAAATGGATCGGGCAGCTGGAAGTTAGAAGCGCATAAAGTAGGTGTTATCCTAAAATAATTCAACCGCTACCACAACAGCTCTGTTTTTACGCAAGAGACGTGGTGGGTTGTGATAAAGTTTCTAAAAAAAGTTGTTCCAGCTTCAACCCAGCATTAAAGTGGTAGCTCTGCCGCAGCGCATTTCATTCTGCTTGTTTTCCTCCGATGTGAAACAAAATAATGATTCTTCATTCTAGTGAGAAGACCTTTACCCTCCCCTTTCGGCCGATCAAACAATCAATTACCCATGCTTGACTTAAGATATCAAGAAATTTAAACTTCTTTATTTCATTGTAGAAAGAATTGAATTTAAAAATTTAACGATTTTAGTCGTTTAAACCCAACTGAAAGAAAACGCCATTTTATTGTAGAATTTGAGTATACATTATAGTATATAATTTAATAATACTACGTTACAATTTCACGCTTGTCAAATGTGTAAGAATAATGAATGTATAAAAACAAAAATACTAAAAAATATTAATTTTATTATCTCTTAAACTCTTTTAGGTCATATTAAATAATGAAGCTGCTCTAATGTCCATTCGTTGTGTCGCCTCCGTTAAGTTTAGCTGCAAGCTCTGTCGTTTCCTTTAATCTCGTTTCCATCCTTGCATTTTGTTCTTCGACTTTGGCCAACTCTTCGTCGAGTCGCTGATGTAGAGCACGTACCAAGATATGACAGCAATCTTTGATGGCATGGTAAATTATATTTTTGATCTGCAATTTGTCTTCGTGATTGGTATGTGAGTGTGATAAATGTCGAAATTCGTGTGTCAAATGGTAGCAATGCGTTATATTCTCGGGTGACACAAAGTCCTCGGCCACTTTGATGCAATTGTGCAGATTTTGTACTTGATGAGGGGCTCCAGCTGGTATAAACACCGCATCGCCCAGGCACTGTACGATAGGATAGCCTTCAACGCCGTATTCCTTAAATAGCCGCGCACGCAATTTGTCATCCAAATACCAATTTTGATCGTGTATTGGATCGTGATCCGGTTCTAAGCGGAAACCTTTCTCTATTGTTACCCGATTAAGTAAATCACGAATTTTATCTGCATCTCGGGCTGGAAAAATATGCCACAAAGCGCCTGGAAGAACATCTGGCGATTGACAGCGGGCCCGTGTCAAATAATCACAACCACCCAAGGCTATGGCTTTTTGTGTGGCTACCAGTTGTGGCTTGCTGTCAGCATCTTGTGGTACTCCTACATAAACCATAATGTTTACAGCGTCGGATATGTCCAGGTGCAAGTTGGTAGTGCCCTTGTCCGGATGTAGTGCTGAACCATAGGCATTGTACATTTTTGGGCCCAAGTCTGGTGGCACAAACATCTTTGGCAAACAACTGGCAATATTTAAGTTGCCTGTACGCAATGTGTACTCCGGCATGGGCAGACCGGCCATGAGATCAGCAAAACGTGTTGGTAGTATTTCGGCAAAATCATCACCTGGCGGCCAGTCTTTCAGCTTCAATAACATCGGTTTACCATGCGCGTCAAGCAGTCGTTTCTTAATGCATTGAAATCCCTCCCAAAAGTTACGCATCGGTTGGTTCGGTACTAAATTGCCGTTCAGGCAATTGATCAAGTCGTTAGGTATGTCGCCAAAATCATTGCAAAACGCTTCTGGGCGCCACAAATCGAGATTTAGTGAACGAGCCACCTCGGAAATCATCACCGGCTGACCGCATTTCCAGACTTCCTGATAGAGTATGCGATTATCGGGGTGCATGGTATTGGTAAGTCGCAGTAGTTTGCCATCACATAGCCATTCATGCGGCACACCTGGTGCTAGCATTGTCGAGTATGTTAGGGTCATTGCGCGCGGCGGCAAAAAACGGCGCAAGCCAGCTAAACCTTTGCGTAGAAAGTTTATATGTTTAAAATTATCATAAGCCGTGGTTATGGGATCCTTGCCCAACGTTTGTTTGGTCCACACCCGGCCAGGCACGTAATCAATGCCTCGTTCTCGTGCAAATTCCAATTTCTTTGCATGCAATTCTTCCATACGCGCCTGCTTACGCAACGTCTCTTCAGTAGCCAGTGATGAAGCGCTGGTCTGCTGCTTTAATTGTGACTCTTTAATCATGTCCTGTATTAAAGTGCCCAATTCTGTATCTGGCGGCAAGTCCTGTTTACTCAACAAGCAGCCACACATTTGTGGCACCTGCCACATGGCGCGTATGTCGTGCAACAGTCGGCCCAAAACATTAAGGGCGTCGCTGGCAATTATCTGCGTCAGCATGAGATGGCGTAATTCATGTTTCTGGTGAGTAGGCGTTGTTGCGGTGCAGAGCATCCAATGGAATTCGTCATGCCCGCGTTGTAGCTTATCCGCTGTGCGTTTCTTGTGACAACTACGCTGCTGTTTGCGATCCTTGAAGCAGTCGAGGCAGACACCAAAACCACACTTTTCGCAAGTCCAGTGAAAATTGAAAAGTGTTGTATCGCATACGTCGCAAATCTCTCGTAGACCTTGTACCACCTTCTTCCAAGCGATGACAGTATTCGGGTTTTCGTGTAAACGTAACGCCTCGGCCTCTTGTTGCCACAAATAACAGAATTGATCACCGGCATGCAACAAGATGTAACGGGCAACTTGGATATCCATCCAACCCGCAGTGGGCACACTTTGCTCATCTGGCTGCCAGATACGTAAATCATCTGGTGTCGGGTCTGTATACGGATTGGGAAATCCCGCGACCAGCAGCTCGCCCGCTTCATTATACTGCAGACGACGAAATTCATAGAAGCGACAATAGACATCAGAGCCACCCTGTAAATTGCGACGTCGACACTCGCGACACCTGGGTACGGTATGGCGGTTTGAAGTGCTGTCATTAGAATTTGTATCGCTCTTATTTGCACATGCCCCGCTTCGTTGTAGCTTGAAGCATGGCAAGTGTTGCAGGAAAGTGGCACGCGAAGCGCGCAACTCACGATCGCGCTCTTCTTCTTCGGCTGTGAGCTCTTCTGGTGGCGAATGAAATTCAGGTTCGCCGACACTTTGGTGATTACTACTCTCATCGGGATGTGTCGATGCGGTTGGCGTTTCTATAGATGTCTCAGTATTTACAACAGCAGAAATTCCGGAAGCAGCATTTGCTTCTTTCATTTCAACGTCCACGTGTGTAACAGACAATTCTTCACAGATAGCACTATCTGTTGCAGGTGGAACCTCAGCTGTTGAATCTCCAGTTTGCTTAACGTCGTTTTTAGCATTTAATGTCTCCTGAAGCTTAATATTATCAGGTGCAGTCAATTCCGGGACTTCAGAGTCTTGCTGGACGTTGGAATCACACAAGGAATGAGGGAATTCACTTCTATCAGCATGCCCACTTGATAACGAAGGTTCAGCGCAAGCAGGTGTCGATAATTTTGCTTCTACCTCCTCAGTGGACTTATCATTTACTTTATTAATTGCGATTGTCGAGATATTGTTGTCAATTGTAGCTTCTGTTACAACAATTTTGTTTTTTTCAGCTCCGTCATCGATGGCATTAGCTCTAAAAGTCTCTCTACTCTGTTCGATATTCTTTTGCAGTTGCTTATTTATATTTTCGATCCTGAGCAGCTTATCCTCCTGACACTTCAATCTGTGTAACTCAATAATTGACTGCTCCTTTATCTTGCGAACCCGTTCCAGTTCAGTGAGCGACTCTTCAACATCAATTACCTTGTTGGCAATATGAATTTCAATAATTGACTTTCTTTCAGTGGGAATGTCTAATTTTGGTTGTTTGGCACTGGTACTTTCTTGCGACCTTGAGCTGCCGTTGTCAGAGCCACTTTTATTTTCTCGTTTACGTAATAGAGATTCCTTCTTGCTGTCAGTATTTTCCGAATTTTTAACGGTTGCTTCATTAATCTTCTGAATGTCCTTCTCTTCCATAACATCTTCGTTCATATTCTCTGTTGGATGACTGTGCTCTTTATTAACCTCTACTTCCTCTTCCATTTCAATTGTCTCACTTTTAACAGTGTTCAGGTCTTCCATGGCAACATTTACATCTACTGGTGTTTCAAGTTCTTCCTCTTCCGGTACTTCGAGAACCTTATCCTCCTTAACTATTTTCTCGCTATCATTTTCTTTCTCTGTAGTTTCATTCGAATCGCTACTTAGCGTCTCTTTCGCTTCACAATCATTACTTTTCAACAATGCATTCCGCAATTCCTGCTCAATCTCATCTTTCATATCGGGCATTTCACGTAGTAGCTCCTCAG
This sequence comes from Ceratitis rosa, assembly GCA_037013455.1. NCBI lineage: Eukaryota > Metazoa > Arthropoda > Insecta > Diptera > Tephritidae > Ceratitis > Ceratitis rosa. The sequence continues at coordinate 4,392,048 of JAWMAG010000039.1, forward strand.
CTAAATTGCGGCAAGTCAGCTCCGAGTCCGGCGCCTTGTCATTTTCTTCAGACATTTCTCACTACGTTTTCAGTTACGCAGCGGATAGTGTGGATGCGAGAAAATAAAGAGAAATGAAGAGAAAAAGCCAAGTTAATTTCCACTGCTCAAATTTGTAGGCATCGTTACTTATCAAATGCGGGTAATGCTTGGGCGGAAGTGAGTTCTCATTAATCGGTTTCTTTTTGTGATATTCTTTTATACAGCCATACAAATGTATGTACCTACACGTACATACATATGTATATATTTCACTAGCGTTTTTATTAAATAATCAGTCATTTCAGGCGCGAAAAGGTAATGTGGGTGGTAGCTGAAATACACTAATAGGCAATATTAAAAAATATTACAAATCCCTTTTTTGTCAAAATTATGAGAGAGTTATTATATTTGTTACCAATAGACACGAAGATAACTTCAGTTGCTTCTACATATGCGAAGTACAATATAATTAAAAGCTTTGGGTTGGTATAAAACAAAGTATTTATTTTCACATATTAGGAGTGTCCAAATATATAATTTAATAATATATTTAATTCATTTAAGTATTTTCATTAATATATTGTATTTTTTTTTTATTAATTTAAGTTCAAATCAAACTAGAGAAAAATTGTTGCGCCTAAAAATATGCAGTACCGAATGCTTTACACAATAAACAAAATATCCGTGTAAATGCCTTTGCTCAGTTCTCAATAAAGTTTCCGATTTATTAACAATATAAAAGAAACTCCTCGTCTATCGTGCTTAATAGCAGAAATATCAAGGAATTTGAAATTTTTAACAACACTCACTACCACCACATTACCTGCAATTACCGTAACATAAGTATGAAAGTTAACTTATAAGACTAATATTGGTATAACAGATCAGATATATCTTATGCTAACTACCTATATTTATTATAGGAATTAATTCTCATAAGCTTATAATATATATATAATCAATACATACATATACATACATTCATATGAAATTTTAATTAAAAAAATAGTACTGTCAACATAATGATTATGTATTATTATTATATAATTTTATTTCATTTGGAATTCATTAAAACAATTTTTAAATTTTAATTTTAGTTGCAAACAACACAACTTTTTCTCATTTTTTTAAATGCTTCACAAGCCGCTCACAGATGATAGAGAAATCAAACATTTTATTTTGACTTATTTTTCATTAACATACATACATATGTTTGTATGTACATGAGCCACAGTATCAGCATTAAAAGGTCAGCTTTGAATATTCTTTCATTTTTTCTGGCAATGTACCATTTTAGATAAAGCTTATCTGAATTTTATGCCGTACGCTTTATTGTGTAAACGATAACATGTTCATATGTATGTATGTACACGTATGTACATATGTATATAAAACGTTAATGCAAACAAATGAGCAGATCACAGTACACTACTAAATGTCAAGTAGTTTCTTTCGCAGCCCAGTTCAAGGTTAGAAAATGTATTCGCCTTACCATTGTAATTATGAGATAAACTAAATATACTATGTACATATATTGTAGTACAATTCATATACATATGTTGTTTTTATACAAAGGTAGTTTTCAGAGTAGAAATGAAAAACTTGCATAAATTAATTAGATCATGCCGCTTAAATGCGCGCCGCCTAGCAAACTATGGTATGTTTTGCACGAAAATAATTCAATTTGTCTTTAAATAGTCGTTTCCTATGTGCATTACAGTTATTGCTTTTAATAGAGACCCTTACGATTCATTTAACGGTCTACTTATGTATGTATGTACGTCAATGCGAATTCAGAAAAATCTGTTTTTGCTCTGTTCCAATGCAAATGTAGTTATGTATATGTATATATTAGTTAATACGGGCCATATATGTGTGTTTATATTAAGAAATACAAATTTGAGTACACCCCTTTAATAAATTGATACAAATTGAAAAGTTCAAATGGCAAATGGCCTTTATGTATGTTAAATACATTAGTATGATTGAGCTAAGTGTAAAGTCAAAGTGTTGAGAAACACAACAAAGTTATTAGAATTATTGGTTCAGAATGATTGGTCTAAAGAAAAAACTTTAAATTGTAGATGCATACATTATATGCTATATTTGTTGATAATATTAAGAGGCAATTGTAATTGTACGCATGCACATATGTATGTATGTACATATTTATTTATTAAAGAAAGATACGACGTACCCTAATGTGTTTATGCACATACATATCTACCGGCATCAGTAAATATGCATATAACAAGTTTCCTCATGTGTGAATTAACACCATGTTTGCGAATAATCAGTGTTCAAAACGAAAGTGAATTAAAACAATACGTGATACCAAATACGAGTATATAAGAAACGTCCGACCTTATTCGAAATCTTAATTCTAGGTTATCCGGCGAACCCTTTGAGGAAAACTTTCCAATGTTATATACTTATTAAATTCACAAAACCAATTTTGGCATGTCTTTATCATTTTCAATTTCATTTCAGTTACTTCCAAGCTACCCAATAACAAATGTATGTATGTATGTATATGTATATATATTATCAAATAAGCAATAAAAATGCGCAAACAAAAGTAATGTAATGTTAACGCCCTCTATTTATAATTTATACTCTCATAAGAATGTATGCAGTATATTTGTACATACATATGTATATGAGTAATTTGGTGATTGGGGTTTTAGAACGGAAAAGTTGTTACAAGTGGTCGAGTTTAGAATAAACCAAGATTAATAAATTTTGCGAGTCCTTTCCCCTTAGGCAATAAGTGCAATGAGTTTCTACGAGGTACCTTCCTACCTACATACATACATTTTAAACGCTTACGGAACATTAAAGATATAGCATTATTTGGAAAATAAAAATGTTATATTGTATGTTTAAACATTCGAATGCATGCATTATTTCTTCACATTCTTTTCTGCTTTGGTTTATCTAACCTCCCATTTGCATTGGGAGGAGCACACAGAATTTTCACAAATGTATGTGGAAATGTATATGCATAAACATTTACGCGAATTTGAATGAAACTCCAACCTTTTTATGTAATTTAGGGTCACAGTTTTGTGGAAATTTCCAAGAAAAAAATTGCAAATTTGTTGAAATAAACGAGAGTACCTACATGTGTATCTTAACTCGGAAATTTGCATGCAATTCTAATATATGGTGAATTTTTAGTCAAATATTTTGACGTACACGACTTTTCTGAACTGTTAATTGAAGCAAACCGAGTAAGCTTTAAATTTAATTAATTTATTTTCCATTTCTTCACAAACAATTAAACACCACGATTTCCAACACATAACTGCTTCAACCAGCCTTCACATTTAATTTCTGCCGACGGACTAAATGAAAAGCACTTGTACGCGATAACAGGGCATAGTAAAAATAAAGAATAATTCGTAAAAGGCGAATGCACTGATTCGTCGCAGTAGATATCCGGATAACGAAAATAGTTTAATTTAGATGCAAACTGTTGTATAGTTAATGTTTGCATTTTAAATACAATTATGAAAACAAGTGGTTAAGAAGTAATTATATACCATTTATACGTATGTACATTTATTTATACATATATAAATATGTATGTATATATTTATTTACACCCTTGTACTAAAAACTCGGTGAAAAAAAATCTAATTGGAATACAATGCAACCCTGTTACAGCTTGTCTCCCTTTTCGTTTTATATATGCGTTTCTTCAATTATTTTAATGCCATAATATTTAATCAATAGGAATATGTTTAAATTACATATATTCCGTGTTACAGAGAAATCAAACATTATGCAAAATAATATGATATTATATATATTTTTCCATATCGCCAGGAACCAATGATACTGTTAACACTACAGACGTTTGCTAAGTAGAAAAACTAGCAGCATGCTGCTAATGCTGAATTTTACTTACATTTTATTATTCAGTAATTAGTTAATAGTTTATATATCTTTTTATGCAATTTTAGTGAATTTTAAAATAAGTTTTTGCTATTAAAATGCGTTCGAAATATGCGGTGGTATTCGCTCCGCTAATCACTTTTTTCTTTTGCTCATTATTTATCATTTATATATTTTCTTGTAGGTATTCAATAAGCATTGCCAGCAGCATATAAACTAAAGCAAAAAATTTTTGGGTATAATTTGGAAAGAAAATATATGATTCGAAAAATATTAAAGATTTAGAATGAAAATTGTATCTAAAACCAAATCCCCTGAATCTAGGATTAGGATTACCAAAATAAAAGCAGTGTAAAATGTTTAAAGGCCATGACGGAGACCGCATAGTTCGTTAAAATACAATCCTTGTGCTATTTAAACATAGAAAAAATAATTGTATTTGCATGCCGTTACGATGACGGTCATTTAATGGTGACAGGCAACCGGATGTAGCGAGAGTACATCATAAATTATATTATATAGAAATAGAAATAGAAACAAATCAATTTATCTGTTCATCTGCCGCTGTAAGATGTCAGGATCAAAGCCAAGTCCTTAGCAACGTTCTACTTACCGATCTAAGCCAGAGTTAAAGGTCTAACTTCTGCAAATGAAGAGTTCGAGCTGCATCGTAGAAGTAAGCTTAGTGCAATTAAAGCATGAATATTTTAGCAAAAGCTTAACCTTACTAGACCCCTTTAGGTGCAGCATCTCACTGAGATAACATCGTCATGTAACAGATCTTTTGTGCAGTCCTGTGTGAACTGCGTATGGAACATCTTAGACTTGGAACTAGGTCGAGTTTGAAATAATTAATATATATTTTGCTGGGACCGATATTCAAAATTTTAGAAAAAGCACAGTCTAGGTATATTTGCTGAAATTTTCTAGTTTAGACCAACAAATTTCAACTGAATAATTGTTAGGATATTTTACAAGTAATCTTTTATTTATGAATAATTACAACATAACTTATAATTCTTGAAAAAGGATTCTTCGAATTTTTTGCTTCAATCTATTTTAATTGAATACATCATATTTATGTGAAATCATAATTATTAAAAATTATCAACATGTAACCTGTCTTGAATACTTAATTAATGGAAAATGTACCACTTAAAATATACGAGTATACATGCACACACTTTTAACGTTCATTGATACAATTTTAGATCAAATTTTTATTTTAAAGATAAATAAGCAGCAAAAACTGTGGTATTAGATCTTAAGCGTGAACTGAAACTTAAGTATTCGTTTTTATTATACAAGTATATGTATGTATGCAATACATTTGATTATGTAGTATTTTAATTAATTTCAGACTTTTAAAGAATAACAAATGCATATGTATATAAATTACAAAGCGGTTTCCAGATAAAAAAAAACTTGCTGAGAACCGTATTGTAATTATTTTTGAGCATTATATAGCTAACAGCTGCTGTGAACTGAATTTGTATTCCAATAGTATTAGGACGCTTTTTTTAGTTTTTCAAGGCACGCCATACCATTCAATATTAACGTTATAATTGAGTTAAGAAATTAGTACTTTCTCGTGTAAAACTTTTCCCTTGACAAATTTTCGACACTTATCTACAGAAATGTTAAATGAAAGTTATCTATACCAGATAACATGGAAATGTTAAGCATTTACAGAAATTTATTCAGATTAATTAAAAAACAATTACATAATATTATTTTCCTTTAAAATGGGTATTCAAATACTTTATTTAATCAATCCATTAACATTTTATGAGGTGTTATACATACATACATATATATTTTCAAATTATTTTTATGAGTAATAAGAAAATTACGAAGACGATGTAAATAGCAGATTCCTAGGAAGTTTGTGAAACTTAATACAACAGCTCATGTTTAGAATTCGAAATCTGATGATTTTTGGTCCAGAATAACAAAAGTTTATTATCAATTCATCATTCTACATTCGATTTCCTTTTTTCATCGAAATTAACACATGCTAAGTAATTGTAAAATATTTTCATATGTGAAGAAAATAAGCATAACGTCCCAGCGAATAAATACTATATTATAAAACTGATACTCACTCATTATTCGTATTTATGTACATGAAAAATTTCGCAAATTTATTCAGTTGATGATTTATATATGTATGTATTATGAATGAATATAATAAATTATATATGTATGTATATAAAATATAAAGATGATGACATTCAAAATCAATACGTCTTAATCTTATATTGAAATCGTTTGATAACTTTATACCATACAGAATAAAAATAAAAAAACGTGACATGAAAGAACGAACTGATAAACTTATAACTTCATAATTTTATTTTTTTTTTATTCTCACTTTTATAAAAATATGCACGCTAATTTCATTTTAGCACCATTAAAGTATAAAACGGGTTTCAAAATCATTTCGAACACAAGTTACTTATGTATGTTGGAAACTAAAAAAAATCAGGCCAACGCCTATTGTGCGTTACAACTATTACACTCATTTTACCTTCATATTCTTTTATTTTGTTAGCATTTTTAACTTTATTATTATGTTCCTAAATAAGTTTATTTTCTAAATTACCAAATGTTTATTTATATGTTAACATACATACATAAAAAACACAGGCACAAGTTGACAGAATGATGCAGTTAAAAAGGGGGCAAGTTGAATTCGTTAATATTTTTCATTTGAAAAATTTATTAATACAAATAATACAGTTGAAACTCGATCACTTGCAAACTCTAACTTTAAATGTTTATAAGTCGACTTTATATTTGTAATTTTGGGAATTCCTTTGTAAAAAATACTTTACAGTTATGGATCAAGTCTCAAGTATATTATTGTATGCAGACTTTTTTTGTTGAATTTTCGTTCTTGCCAAAAACGTTTTAGAAATATACAATTACTCAATACATAAAGCGGCACAAATATTTGGTATGCGACACTGCATATTTATTATCAAAGTCGCATTTCTTATCCTTACTTTACTATAAAAATACATATTACTGACACATGGAAAGCACATGTAGAACACAATAAAAACAGCAAATAGTGTAAAATATTAATAGCCATAAAGACGTTAAATTAGATATTAAATATTTTTGTCATAAAGGTTTAGTTGTAATGAACAAATAAAGAAAAAACTTAAATAATTGTGTGCAGTGTTAAAAGTTAAACATTAAATGTACATGTACATATATATACTCCGCCGAAAGGAATTTATAGTTATTTAATTTTAAAACATTTGGATATTGTAAATTTAGTTTTAGTTCATTACTCTCTCATACACTTTTACAAGTTTTATTTATCTGTGTGTACTCTCATGTCTGTAAAATTTGCGCTTGTATATGAATGTGCGTTATACCTAATATTATGCTGATTTGTAGATGAAAAAATATGCACTTAATCTGTTGCTTCATTTCCGGTTGCAGCTGTAGTCACTGTTTGCTTTATTTTATTTATGTTTGTATTACAGCCTCCTCATCACAGGCTTCCTCTCTTTTCGAATGTCTATTTAGTTCGTTTTCGTTGTTGTTTTGGTTGTTGAAATGGTCTGGTTGTCCGAATGCGTAGGTTACTCAACCTATTTATGCCTTCATACTGGGGAATTTAGAGGAGGTCGCATTTAAATTTGTGATGTGGTAGCTTATGGTGCTTTCGTCCCTTCTTCCCTCTATGCTCCTTGTCTTTTCGAATTTCGCGTACTAATGTGTAAAAGGCGTCATCCACACCCATTCGTGTCTTAGCGGATGTCTCAACAAAAGGAATGCCATACTGTTTAGCCACCTGGTACACAAAATATAATATAATTGAGTTACAAAATATACTTCAAATTTTTTGATTAAATCGTTTAGAAATGTTGGCATACATATTAGCGTAAGGATTTATTAAAATATACTCCTCAATTCTGAACTTCATCATACAAAATCTTGTTTTGAACATCAAAATGTTTTCAACTTTTTTGATGATATATATGGTTTCTTTAAAGAACTTTCAATAAAATTGTATGTAATAAAAATGCGAAACTTTACTAACCTCTCTGGCTTGGTTCATATTAACTGCCCAGGCTTGCAGGTCGCACTTATTGCCTACCAGCACCATTGGGACCTCCTCGGCGTCTTTAACACGTTTTATTTGTTCTCGGTATGTGCCTTCATAAATAATTGAGATATAAATTTAATATTATCTTCGAATTTTGCATTCAAGTAATTTTTAGTTTACATGCAGATTATTACTAAGCCGTTAAAGTGAAAGCAACTAAATATACAACACGTTGTAAAAGAAATACTTTAAAATGTTTTCCAAAACTTTTCCATTTAATAAAGGTATCATTATTATATTTTTTTTTCTTTTGGGATTACTGAATTAGAGAGGACAGTTTTTTATTTGCTTTTGAAATTTCGTAAAACTTACCAATATCTTCAAAGGATTTCGCACTATTCACCGCAAAAACGAGCAGGAACCCTTCACCAGTGCGCATGTATTGATCACGCATAGCAGAATACTCTTCTTGACCAGCGGTATCCAAAATATCTAATAGACACGTTTCGCCGTCTGAAAAATAAAAGGTTTTATATATTTGCACTTTTTCAAGCCGTTACAAATCCTACTGAAATGAAATATATTTATAAATCACAAAAAAAAAAAACAAAAAAAAAATACTCACCGATAACAACTTGCTTCCTGTATGAATCTTCAATGGTGGGATCGTATTCATCTACGAAATGATTTTGTATTAATTGGATTGTTAGTGCAGATTTTCCAACACCTCCAGCACCAACGACCACCAATTTATACTCCGTCATTTTATTTTCTGCAAGTTTTTCTGCTTACTATTGATGAGCCTTTATTATGTGGAAAATATCTTACTCCCAGCTCAATTCTTTAACAACTTAACAGTTCAACGTTTTTTACACAATACACTTGCCTTGTTCCTTTTTACAACTAAAATGAAAAACAAATATAAACAAAATACAGGACAAACTAATAATCATGAATTACGATTACAAGCAAAGATGAAAACAATTTAATATTCTGGTTTTCGGAGTTGTTAGTAATTAAAATTTTAGTCATAAAGATTAATGGTAAAATTATAGTTTGGATATTTGTTTGCTGCTGTTTTCATATAGATTTCTTCACCGCTACGAGTGACTCATATCGAGACATGTCCCAAATTTATAATAAAAAATAAAAACATTTCCTACAAAAACACGCTGCATAGCCCTTTTCCATCATCAAACCCATACGCCCAAAAGACATGAGTGCAGTGAAGTTTTTGTGTGCATGTATATGTATGCACTCCAAAGGAGTTTCCTACGAAAACTAGTAAAACCTAGATTATAAATGATTAACCGACTTATATGCACAGAAAACAAACTGATAGAACAACAACCTTTTCTGGAAAATGAAATTATTGCATTAAGTTGGTTAATAGCGATTACGTTTACTTTCATTAGCAATGCCGTCTACTTCAAACACAGAAAATTATGCTCCTATTGTCTCATTTTCCTTGTCTCTTCTTGTTCTTTCACTAATTTCTTGCTTCACTTTTATTTGTTGATATATTAGCTGTTTTCCTTGAGTATAAATGAAAACTCACTCTGTACAATTTTTGCACGTGTGGATGGTGCAACTGGAAAAGTAAATTACGATTGTAATTTGTTTATGTTTTCAACAATTTCAGTGCAAAATATTCGTTTTTCAATAAAAGATCAACAAGACACTGTCCGCCCCGATTTTCGTTTTGCTTTTCGACTCAAATTCGTCGCCATTTTACCTACACATGGTTGCTTTATCTGGGCTATTTTCTAACCCAGCATTGCGTGCGTAACGAAACAAAACTGCAAGAATAACTTAATGCGGACATTTTATAAAAGAACGTAAAATATCATCGTAAGGAAAATGCTTATAATATTTGCATAATGCAATTTTATATTGTAGAGCATAAAGTAAAAAACTTTGTCAACATCGCTTTATCCCTTTAATAGTTTAATTTGGTTACAAAAATTTTTTCGCCCTGCTAATTACTTTCCAGCGGAGACGTTGCGTCAAAGAACGTATATTAATATTAATGTTAATATACGTTCTTTGCATTTATATTGAAATCATAACTATTTAAATTCGAGATGGCATCACTGAGAATCGTTGCAATCACAATAACAGAAAACATCAATGAGCAAATAGATTAAAATTTGTAAAAAAGCGTGCAAGATTTCAAAATAGTATATTGCTTTAAAATGTTAAATAAATTGGACTTCAATAATTTGGTGAATAATAATACTGTCCTATTTTATTTTAAAATTTTAATGAATTATTTCCATAGGTTGTCACCAACAAGAAAAAGATTCAACGCATAAAGGCACATTCCATTCAGAAACTAGTTCAAAAAATAAAGAAACTAAAATATTTATTGGATAAAAAGCCGGAGCATGAGAAAAATAAGGAGCGCTTTCGTAAGGCAACTTTCATTTTGGATGAAATGAAAAAATTAAAATGTATCATATTGATGAAGAATGTGCTAGTATTGGAGAAGGCGCCTTCAGCAATTTTAACGAATGGATTATCTTCACCAGAAGAGATGGCTGTGGCAATGGTTGCCACTAATAACGATATGCAGGAATTGACGAAAGTTTTCAAAGAAAAGTTAGGAATTACAAATGAAAATAAGGTTTGGAAAAATGAGTTGATGCAAGCGAGTAAGAAGCAAATTAAAATTTTGAAAACCGAAAAGAAACGGCAAAGTCGTAAGGATTCAAAAGAACAAAAGGCTATTGCACGTAAACGTATAGAATGGTTAAAAAATCGAAATATTTTACATGATCAAAACGGTTCTGATGATAATAGCAATGAAACGTTAGAAGGATATGATGAAGGAGCGAATATTTCAACACTTGGTTATTGGAAGATCGAATCCATCGAAGATAAATTTATAGATAAACCTGCTATGAATGCACCAATCGGTCAAAAAGTTTTGCCGAAGAAACAGCTAAGCATAACAAAAAAAGAAAGCAAAAAACGTAACGATATTGCTAAAAATATACACAAAGTTGTTTCGGATTCTGCAGGTCTAATAGAAGATAAGTGCATTGATAAGAATGAGAAAAACACGATTGAAAACAGCTTACACGATCGGTTAGATTCAGTTGCTGAGCTAAATTTTAAAGAAAGCTTAGAAGTAGATGCTCCCGAAGACAATACAACACATGTTATCGATCCATTTTTTATCACCAACAGCGGTGAAAGCTATCGTTCTTCAGCTGTTGTAGTACGTAATGGAAAGGCTTTAAATACTGAAGATTATAAACCTCGGGAAGGTCAAAAATTTGTTGCTGGTAAATATATAAATAGTACAAGAGACAACTACAACTCAGTGAATTCTAAATCCAAAGTAAACAATAATAATAAAGTGCAGAGAAACATCATCGCTAACCTGCATCCTTCATGGGCTGCCAAACAAAAACATAAACCCGTGATAGGTAGTTTCCAAGGAAAGAAAATCAAGTTCGATGATGAGGATAAAAAGAACAGTAACGAAGAAAATAAAATATATAATTCTAAATCGGATGATACAAAAAGTCAAGTAATGTCAAACAAGAGAAAATATGTTTCCGAAAGTAAATCAGAAGTGTTGCACCCTTCATGGGCAGCGAAGCAAAAGTTCAAAGCAACAATAACAGAATTCAGAGGGAAGAAAACGACATTTGGAGACGAGGGTAATACTGAACATCTCGGTGATGCCGTTAAGCCATTAAAAGGAGGAGGTGAATCGAAAAATGTAACTGATGGGCTTCATCCTTCGTGGCTTGCTAAGCAAAAGCAAAAACCAGCTATAGCGTCTTTTCAGGGTAAAAAGATAACATTTGAAGATAATGATTAAACTCCCAACCATTCGTTCTTGTATGAGAACAAACAGAAGTAATAAATAAATATATGTATATTCATATCTTTATATTTATTACAATTGAAAATAAATCAAACGCCGATTTTCGGCACGAAATGTCCACGCGTTTTGTCATCTCTTAATAATTTATCTACGTCTACATTCGGATATTTACTACGCAATACTTGAACACCTATATTTGGATTCCGTCTTAGCAGCATCATGACTTCATTACGGGAACGACTAATAAAAATAAAATAATAAAAAAATTTTAGATATATTAATTTATTAAAGATAAATTTTAACACATCATACTTCTTAGCCTTGCGTTTAATATTGTAGAGTTTCTCGCGATATAATAATAAGAACTTTCGAACTGCTCGCCCACCAAAACCAATATCCCGGGATTTAATCCACTTAACATTCATATGAGGTGGTAACGCATGCTCGCAGGATCTAAATACATTATATTTGAAATACAAGTCCAGTTTATTTATTAAGACAAATAATACCTGTAAAGATGCCTTAAACCAAGAGGATTATACACCATACGAGTTGGTCGCTCACCAGTTTCGCCGGTTTCTAAAAGATGATAAGCTTTGTTTCTTTCACGAACAACTGTTTCTAAATTACCCATTGATATTTTAACCTGTAACAAACGACTTTATTATGATGAATAATAGTTTAGGAGATTACCTTTTACCTTATCCAAGCGTTCGGGACTGGGAAATAGTTCCATTTTATCATTGCATTCGTGTTCCATGGTTAGAAGCATATTTCGCTCTTTCAACAAAATGTACCACAATTGATGCAACTCTTTATTTGATTTAATACGAAGCTCTTCCAGCTTCCATGCCCGCCCAACTTTTACTTCGTTTTCTGACCAGTTCTTTGGATCATCAAAGAATTCCATTAAATCCTGTCGGGGACTGGTTGAATGAAATGTCCGCATATTTAACGCACCTAAGGCAGTCTGAACATTTTGTTGTTGCTGGCATTGTATTCTGTGCGATAGATTCAGGTTATGTAAAATACATTTACTTATTTATTTATTTATAAGTATTATATTTATCCGATATACCTGCTTAATAATGAAGATGATAAATATTTGTTTGAAACACCACTGCAAAGTGTTTTAACACATTTTGCTACATTTAATATTTTTAAAACCGAGCTCATTTTTCTAGAGGTAAAATAATAAGATGAAAAAAATTGAATAGCAAAACAGCTGATTTGCACTTCATTGAGAACGTAGCTCACAATGAAGATCGTTTTTCAGATTGCAAATTTTGAATCTAACAAATATATTTTTAATATCCTTGATTACACATAATATTGATACCAAAAACTTTTTGATATTTAACAAAAAAAAAACGGGTTTCGAAAATAACAATAAATGCATATGAAATCTTACAAGTTTTTAATTCTGTTCACGATAGTATTTGATTGCTTTTCAACACTGAACAACTTCGGATGGCATCCAATATTCCGCCATTTTTCTTTTTATCTATCTATCGGCGTTGTTCTGAACAAACGTTTACAGACATTTATCTCAATTGATTTTTGCGCAAAGACATTGAGGAACTAATTTTTTATTTATAAATATACAATCTTTGAGCATTCAAAAAGCATTAAGCGTTTAAATCGTATTATCAACAGCGTTTCGTTGTAAATCTGGTGAGTTATTTATTTATTGTATTTCACGCGATAAATTCTATCCGCCATTTTAACAAATTTTTTTGCAAAAATTCTCACCTGCTAATATACGTTTTTTCTTTCTAGAAAATATAAGAAACCCTTACATTTTCTTGTAAAATGCAGGATAATATGAAGACCGAGGGCAACGACAATTCTAACGATAGTCGGGATAAAGAACGGGATCGCCGGGGACGTGGAGCACGTGCATCAAGATTTTCCGATGCCGACGCCAGTGGTGGTGGTAGCGGCGGTGCTGGTGGCAGCATTAACTCTGGCGGCAACACCAACCGTGATCGTAGCCGCGAGCGACGGAACTGTCGCGTTTATATCTCCAACATCCCTTACGATTATCGCTGGCAAGATTTGAAAGATTTATTCCGACGCATAGTTGGATCGGTGGAATATGTAGAACTGTTTCACGATGAAAATGGAAAAGCTCGTGGATGTGGAATTGTTGAATTCAAAGATCCCGATAACGTGGAGAAAGCGTTAGAAAAGATGAACCGATACGAGATAAATGGACGCGAGTTAGTTGTTAAAGAGGATCATGGTGAACAACGCGATCAATATGGACGTATTGTCCGTGATGGCGGAGGTCCCCCGCGAGGAGGTGGTGGTGGCGGCGTTGGTCTCGATATGGGTGACAGAGATAGAGGATTTTCTCGCCGGGATGATGACAGGTATTTAATTGAAATAATAACAAAATTACATAATTTTGAGGAGATAAAATGAGATAATTGTGATTTATTATGAAATATTGATGATACAGTTATTATAGGTGCTTCTACGGCGTATCCTTTAATATTGAAGTATAAACTGGATAAAGTTATACCTCGAAATGACTTTTTCGAATAATTCAGAGATTTGCTTTGTTTATTAGTTTATACAAAATTTAATATTTTGGGTTAAATAGGTATCCTTTTTTCCTAAAAATGCGTGTAGATGAAGATTCTATTTATACTAGACTTTGTATGTTTATTGTTTCGCTGTCAAGTTCAAAAATTGTCTTACAATAGAAAATCATCGTCAATATGGGCAACTCAAGAATTAAATATTCCTGAATTTGTTGAAAAAATCTCAATGTTTAATTCAAGACGTTTAGGTGAAACAAGTTTATTTCTTCAAATGTACAGATCTCTATAAATTCTTTGGTTCTATAATATTTTTCGTATTATTGTATCTTAACTGTAATTTTATTTAAAAAGATCATTAGATGCGGCCCCTTTTGTCTAGCATAGCGAATCGACGCACTTCTCTTTTAAAAGTAATCCAAAAAAAATATTTAAATTTCGGGTTTCTTCAGGAACAAGTATGTAGTTTGATTGTGTGGTCGAATATTGAAAAACTAATCGAGTATCTAGTATTTTTTCACTGGAAACACCCCTAGTTGTAGTTTATGTATTTCTCTGTTTGCTGGAGTACTTTCATTAAAAGGAAGTTTAAGTTTTATCTTTCAATTATAATTTTTAAAATGTGCGTATTAAAAAACCAACAAGTAGGAATACTTTGGTGGACTTTTGTTAAGTGTAACATATCCCTAATCGTATGTTAGCAACGAGCAATTCGCCGTTTTTATTAGCCGAACTTGGTCTTTGTTTCTCTGGATTGATTTCTTTACCGTTGACTTTTTCCCATAACGTGTTCTTTTTCTAGATCTGGGCGTAATAATTTTAACATGATGTCGAATGATTTTAATAATTCATCGAATTACAATTTGTATGGGCTTTCTGCTTCGTTTTTGGAGAGTCTGGGCATAAGTGGACCTTTGCATAATAAGGTTTTTGTTGCTAATGTGAGTATAAAATTTTTAACTAACTAAAGAAAACCAAATGTAAAAAAATAAGTTTTGATAACGAGCGTTGTGAGCTTTTAACCCTGGATGTCTTAAAACTATGTCAGAAAAAACTGCAAAAGTTGCTAGAGCTATAGCTGGTGCTGCTTTCCTCCTGAAAATTTGGGTCATGTGTTGAGCTTTTAGTAGCTACGTAGGGAACGAGTATTTGTCGAAAATTGCTTCTCTTGGTTATAAAGTGCCAATCAAATACATATATATGATATTGCCTACCAATCGTTTTCAACTGCAACAATGAATTAAAAAATAATATTTGAAAACTTTACTTTGGATATATTGAAATTTAATGTTTCCGCAGCCATAGGAATATTGTTGGCAAAGTTACTGGGAAAAAATTCTAACCAGTTTCATATGGTTTTTACCGCTGTTAAAATACATTTATTTGTTTCCTCCGTTTATCGGATCAATTTAATATTGGCTTCAGCGCTTATACAAACACAATTTCCTGGTTTTGTGCACATAATGCTGTCTTCGTTTAACTGATGAGTTGGAAATGTTAAAATTCTATACTATATTCCATTGTTAAATTTTTGTAGTATGCAGTTTGGATATATTCATAGTTTATGATAAATTACAAAATGGTTTATGTCGATGGAAATTCACAGAGCTGAGCATAATTTAGGATTTCACGCTGCTTTACAACAAATTTTCTGTTGTCTCATAACATTTTTAACAGATACGTCCGAGAATATTTCACTAGTTCTTTCTAGCGTAAGCACTCTACGTCGGTTTCACACTGGCTATACATAGCTACGTTTTAGTAAATATAAGTTTGTATTTTAGGGTGTTCAGGGTACACGTATTTAATTTTATTTTTTTGTAATTTCCCACAGCTGGACTATAAAGTTGACACGAAGAAACTCAAACAAGTTTTCAAACTGGCTGGAAAAGTACAGAGCGTTGACCTGTCTGTCGACAAAGAGGGTAACAGTCGCGGTTTCGCTGTAGTGGAATATGATCATCCAGTTGAAGCTGTTCAGGCCATTTCTATGTTGGATCGTCAAATGTTATTCGATCGACGTATGACGGTGCGTTTGGATCGCATCCCCGACAAGGGTGAAGGTTTAAAATTACCCGAAGGTTTGGGTGGAGTTGGCATTGGATTGGGGCCGAATGGTGAACCACTGAGAGATGTGGCCAGAAATTTACCCAGCATTATACAACAACAAAATCAACCAACACAATCATCGATGTCTTCTCAAGCCGGAGCCAATATTCTAGGCAACATGGTTGCGAGTATGGGTGGTGGAGGTAACGGTGGTGGTGGCAATGGCGGCATGTACAACAATCAAGCCGTCCAGCCATCGCCAGTAGCACCAGTTGTTCAAGCAGCAGCAAAATCATTGGGTAATAGTGCTGCTGGTTTGAATCTGGGAAACTTGTCAACAACCAATTTGGCAGCACTATCTAACGTGGTTGGTGGTCTGGGTGCCGCACTTTCGAATCCACTACTTACAACATCCCTAAGCAATCTCGGCTTGAATTTGGGACCCTCTGGTGGCGGAAATGATGACTCCATGTCTTCGGCAAATGCAGCTTTGTCTAATAACTACAGCACTGGTGGTAATAACTACAGCTCTGGTTTCGGTGGATCTTCGGGATATAATACCGGCAGTACCGGAAATTCTGGTGGTGGTTTTAATGCTTACAATACCGGCAGTACCAACTCTGGCGGTGTTGGTGGCGCTATGGATGGTAACGATTACAGTGGCAGTGGTGGTAATTTAGACATGTATGGTGGAGGTGGCAGTAGCGGTGGTAATGCAGGCAATGCTGGTAGCAATCCTCGCAAATCGGACACCATTATTATAAAAAATGTAAGATAGTAAATATTGTTAAGTATTTAGAGAAAAAAAAAATAAATAAATTTTGAATTTAGATCCCACTTAGCTGCACCTGGCAAACTTTGCGGGATAAATTCCGTGATGTTGGAGAAGTAAAGTTTGCTGAAATTCGAGGAAATGATTTGGGTGTAGTACGATTTTTCAAAGAACGGGACGCTGAACTGGCTATCGGTAAATATACTTTTGTTAAAAATTGTTCTAATAAAAAAATTTTAAATGTCTATTATTTCAGCATTGATGGATGGTTCTCGAATGGATGGAAGAACAATTAAAGTTACATATTTTTAAATAAAAGAACTTGGTCTTAGCTCATAGATTTCATTATTCCTCACATACATTTTATGTTTTTATTTGTATACGAGTTCGCTTGTATTATTTATATAATTAAAATAAGCAAATTCTTCACACCATATTCAATTTGACAAAATATCAGATAAATGCAAAAGCAACTGAACCGCAGAAACATGCAGTAAGCCATAACTAAGCGTACTTCCATAGTCGTTTTAACTGAAAACATTTCGAAAATTTTTCCGTTATGGCCAAATAAATATACACTAAAATAGCAGTTGTTTTTAATGTTGATTTATGTCAAATAGACAAATAATTTTCGGGAAACTTTTTCAACCTATATATCAGAAATCAAATAAATATATTAATTAAACAACATTCAAATCATTCGGTTCGATGTTCGGGGAAAATAGATTCGAAACTTGTTTCATCACTCCAGGCAAAGTGGATGCTGACGTTTAAAACTTAAGATCTCTGTGTCTTAATGGAGTATACTTTACTGCATTTATCTATTATCAAATTTCCCATCTGAAATTTATTCCACGTATTAAAAGCCATTCGATTAAACAATAAAGTTCAATATTCTTAAAAAATCTAGATTTGTTTTTGTTCATAATGTGCGTTATATACATATGCATATGTGTGGCAACGCAGCTAACTTGGATGTGATGTTGTTGACTGTCTGCCATTAGTAAATTAAGAAAAATGATTAAACAGCAGTTTTATTTTTCAATTTGTTAATATTGAATATTTTATTTTATAGTTAATAAGAAAGAAATACTCTTAAAACGATACATTTTATTTCAAATAAATTGCATATTCAACTGAGTAAGTGTTTATGCTTAAATACGCTGATTGCAATTGAATGTTATGGGTACAAAATTAACTAGCATACCCTTCGTGGAGGAAGTATTACAAATAGAGTTTTGTATGTGCTTCTTTTTGGGTGATGGTACAAATTATTAAGTCATATTATGGCCGGGCTTACTTGCCAGCAACAGTAGCTTGAGGCGCTACTGTTGTAACCACTGGCGCTGACTCTTTGCTTAACTCGTTATTTTCTGTGCTGCTGCTCGCTGAAGAAATTACCTTTTTCTCGGCTGCCAATAATGTTTGTGTACTTTTAAAGCGTTCCAATCGGGCACGTGCCTTTTTTGCCCACATATCATTTGTGTTTGCCGTTCCAACTGTTGCACTAGCGGTTATGGATGCTGCATTCCCCGCACCAAACCTTTCTTTTCGTTTCAGTAACTTTTCCGCAGCATCGATTTTGGCCATTTTTGAAGACACTACACAACCGAAGCGCTCTGCACGTTTTTTAAGCATCTCAATTTGTTTGGCGTCATTGACAATGGGCTCAATTATAAGTTTTTTATTACTCGCCGGTTTGGTGTCCGCAGTAGTTTTTTTGGTTGAATTTGAGTCTATACCAAATTTCTTCGCACGAAGCTCTAAACGTTCCATTTGAGTTAAAGTAACCACCTTTTTACCGCTGGCAGCGTCACCGGCGTCTGTGTTATTATTTGCTTTTGTGTTTGATACCTCATTAATAGTGATATCACTTACGGTAATTGGATTTCGTTCGCTCATTTTTAGTACTTTTTCTTTTGGTGGCTCGGTATTCTCTTTTGTTTTAGCTGATGCAACATCTTCTGTGCAAGTTTTATTTTCGCCATCAAGTGATATCGAAGTTTTACGCTTCAATATATTTTTTTTAGGGTTAGCTGCTATTTTTGAAGCGTCTGAAGCAATCGTTTTATTATCAATCAATCGTGAAGCTGATTTGGAAGCCGTAGGCGTACTGGTTGGGCTTTTTAGAAGTTCATTCTCATCTGCAGCAATAGGAGATTCTTCTTCGTCGGTAAGTACAGCGTCTTCGTCTAAAAGTTCATCTTCATTTGCAATTGCTGAATCTTCCAGGGAAATATCTCCATCAAGCAGCGCTGTTTGTAAGCGATCTTGAAGTTCCGTTTTATTGCCCGTAGTAGCGAGGCCACGCAATTTTAGCTCACGCTTCAAGTCAGCCACCTGGACGAAATATCATGTATAAGACAACTATTTATGCTTGCATAATTTAAACAACTTACCTTCATTTTAGTTACATCCGATTCAGGCATGTTTTTATGTAGTATTTTTAATCCTTTATAAATTTAATACCGTGAACGAAATATTTTTATTGTTTTATTTCGGTCAGCAGCACACAGCACAGCGACGTTTTGACGTTTTTCCTGGAGTATGTTCAGGGAAGGACTGTTATCGATAAATTGTAACAACTTGAGCCAGAACGTATATTAAGCCGAGAACGTATATTTATTATTCTGAGTTTTCTGGTATTCTTACTAAGTTTCTTTTTTTAATTTATGTTGTTTTAAGAAAAATATAATTTATCTATTTATTCTTTGCGTCATGCACAAGCTCTGATTTACAACTGAAGATTGTTTAAGCAATGCGGCCCTTATATACCTTTTTTCGAAAAGGTCACTTTAAGGCACATCAGCGTTAACATGATCTGAACTGTTTTTTAATCCCTTTTTCAAAGTATTTTTAATGTCCCAAGAAATTCGTTATTTTCTGCCTGAATTGAAATATCACTACATACTATATTCGTACATGCGATAGTTTTTGGAACGCTTTATGACAAATCCATGGTTGTTTAGCAGTCCATTTTCTCAGAATTACATTAAAATATTTGAAAAGAATAGGCCTAATTCTGAGAAAAAGGACTGAAGGACATTCAACCGAATTTCTTTGAAAAGGGGTTTAAAAAACATGTTAGATCATGTTAACGCTAATGAAACTAAGTAACCATGTACGTATGTATGTACGTTAAAACACAGGCACCAAAAAATAAAAACTAATAATTAAATTCAGCAAAAACGTTCATTCCTTAAATGAATGAAAAGGATTATAATATTGTAATTTACGAATTCGAGCATTGTTTTGCAAAGATGACGTTAGGCCTATTCTTTTCAAATATTTTAATGTAATTCTGAGAAAAGGACCATGTACGTATGTATGTATGTTAAAACACAGGCAATTTTAATGAATTCTTTACCAAAAAAATAAAAAATAATAATTAAATTCAGCAAAAACGTTTATTTCTTAAATGAATGAAAAGGATTCGGTCACATTTTGAGCAAATAAAATTTGGACAGCAATCAGCAAGAAGATTTTTGTCCATTATATTTTTTTTTTACTTTTCTTCGGCCTGATAAATAATTATAATATTGTAATTTAGGAATTCGAGCATGACGTTAGGCCTATTCTTTTCAAATATTTTAATGTAATTCTGAGAAAAGGACCATGTATGTATGTATGTATGTTAAAACACAGGCAATTTTAATGAATTCTTTACCAAAAAATAAAAAATAATAATTAAATTCAGCAAAAACGTTTATTCCTTAAATGAATGAAAAGGATTCGGTCACATTTTGAGCAAATAAAATTTGGACAGCAATCAGCAAGAAAATTTTTGTCCATTATATTTTTTTTTTACTTTTCTTCGGCTTGATAAATAATTATAATATTGTAATTTAGGAATTCGAGCATGACGTTAGGCCTATTCTTTTCAAATATTTTAATGTAATTCTGAGAAAAGGACCATGTATGTATGTATGTATGTTAAAACACAGGCAATTTTAATGAATTCTTTACCAAAAAATAAAAAATAATAATTAAATTCAGCAAAAACGTTTATTCCTTAAATGAATGAAAAGGATTCGGTCACATTTTGAGCAAATAAAATTTGGACAGCAATCAGCAAGAAAATTTTTGTCCATTATATTTTTTTTTTACTTTTCTTCGGCTTGATAAATAATTATAATATTGTAATTTAGGAATTCGAGCATGACGTTAGGCCTATTCTTTTCAAATATTTTAATGTAATTCTGAGAAAAGGACCATGTATGTATGTATGTATGTTAAAACACAGGCAATTTTAATGAATTCTTTACCAAAAAATAAAAAATAATAATTAAATTCAGCAAAAACGTTTATTCCTTAAATGAATGAAAAGGATTCGGTCACATTTTGAGCAAATAAAATTTGGACAGCAATCAGCAAGAAAATTTTTGTCCATTATATTTTTTTTTTACTTTTCTTCGGCCTGATAAGTAATTATAATATTGTAATTTAGGAATTCGAGCATTGCTTTGCAAAGATGACGTTCTGGAATGTGCTAGTCCGCGTATTAGCAACGGCGGCTACCGCAAAAGATAAAATTATGAACTGTTCATGAAACTAAAATATAATCTTTTCACTGGCTAGAAAGCCATTCTGTCCAGATAAACGCAAACAATCTAGCCTCTAGCACATTTTTGACAACCGAATTTTGTGAGGCAAAATTACAGTAAAATTTTGCTATATTTAGATTTGTTTAATGAAAAATGTTTGTAGGAATTAACACGTAACGAAATATCAAAATTGTTCTCTCTCTCTCATTGTAGATTTCACTGGCTTTTTACCTCAACGAACCCGGATCAGCAAAAATAGGAACCATTGTTACTACCCTTCAACTCACCGAACATTCTTTGCTGATTTAGAATTAAGTAAAGGTCAATAATTGACATCAATTATTTTGGCATAGTTAGTAGTATGAAAGAAAATTGGGCATGAAGTTGAAAAAGTTGGCACATTTACACTATATTGCCATAATAAATATCATTTATTGCCAATCTTATATTTTCACTCAATATACATACATAGGTATATACCTCCCTTTTTATATTTAGGGTTATGCTAGAAACACATGTGCAGTACACTGCACAGTAAAATTTTAAACACACCAGTTTGTATGAGCCGACCCACACGGGTTTCTGCACTGCATGATATGTTCAAATTAAATTTCACTGCGCAGCACCAATGCTGCCAATGCAAAAACTACAGTTTTAGAGGCACTGTATGGAATATAATGTGACAAATACTGCATGTGAAATAAACAAACGTTTTGGTTTATCGTTATTTCTTAAAAATGGAAGAATATTTAAGGAATTTTGTGAGGG
This sequence comes from Ceratitis rosa, assembly GCA_037013455.1. NCBI lineage: Eukaryota > Metazoa > Arthropoda > Insecta > Diptera > Tephritidae > Ceratitis > Ceratitis rosa. Next base: position 4,414,555 of record JAWMAG010000039.1, read on the forward strand.
AAAACGGGTTTTTATACGACGAAGCACAACTCATACAAAAACAACTGGCTTCGCGAAAAGAAATTTGCAGAGTGTGCGTGTATATTCGCCTCCAAATCCTTGTTATTGTCTTTTATTTCAACCGTAATTTTAATAGTTTTATATATTTTAATTGCAACTCGAAAGTAGTATACTGAATGGTTTAATTTTTTTATATTTTTTTCACATTCATTTTTATTTTACAAATATTAAATTGAAAAGTTACTGCACGAAACTATCAAACAGAACTTATTGCGCATGTGCTTACAATCGTAAAATGTCTGCAGTATACGTGCAGTACTGCGTGCGGTGTTACTGCACATGTGTTTCAGGCATTATCCATTTTGTGGTTTGAAAAGTAAAGGGCTGTATTTTGAGATTTGTCAAACTTAACTTTCAAATCATGTTTGGGTTTGTTTTAGTTAAAAGTTAGGCATTTAAAAAAATGCCGCACAGCGCTTAAAAATTGTTAAAACCTACAACAAGAAAGGTGATTCAAATACTCAAGCAGTTGGTTAAATTTTAGAGAAATTTTAAGAGACCGGATCGGTTACAAATTTTGTAAGTCGTGTGCATCATCGTTTTGCTCGCTCCACCTCCAGTATCGCTACTATAAGTAAAAGTCTAGCTGAAGACCCGAATGTGTCTACTTGTTTCCGTTCTCAAGATCTGGAATTTTCTTACGGCACATTGTGGGTTGTTTTGTACTTGGACTTAGATTAGAAATTGTGCGATTTGATACCGTTAACTCTTGGGCACTTGAAAACAACAAATATTCGCGAAATTATGGTTGAGATACCGCCCAAATATACAAATGCCAAAAAGTGGATCGAAGTTTGCAAAACTTTATAATAAAAATTTCATGAAAAAATTATTTTAAATGCAACTTATTTATTTGTATTTCCGTAAACGCAAATGTATGTGCAAGTACATAAATATTAAATAATTCACTTTTTTACTACAGCTTAAAAAAGTTAAATATTTTTTTAAACTTTACTTCAAAGCCCATTGCAAGAAAGAAAATAAAGAAACAACACTGAATGAACTCTTTTAAGCCAAGTCTACTGAGTAGTCGACAAGATGTTGTTTTGTGGCTAAATATCAAAGTGGCCGCATCGAGAATCGGCCGAACGCAGTCGCAACCAACCATCGAGAGTTGACGCAAGTCTTCAAACGGCGAGCACAATCTTAACGCGCAACTGCTACACCATCGCATACATATCCATTTATTCCATTTATCTAGCTATACATACATACATATATCCATAAAGGAAAATTATGTGCATGATACGAAAATATCAAGTGATGAAGTGATAAGTGTTTTTGTTGTACGATACTTTCACTGTGCCAAAAATTGTCTAGCGAAAAAGTTGAAATTAAATATAAAAACCAAAACAATTGTAGTTTCGTAAAAGCAAATAATTTAATAGAGAAGTTAATAAGCTAATGCTGCAAAGGCAATTGTGAGAATGAAAGAAAATTGATTTCTTTACGCAAAGCAACGTCTACCAGCAACAACAATACTTGTAGTCATGAAGAATGGCTAACTGAACAAGAAGCAAACGCCGAAGTCAACAAGAAATACATAAAAAGAATTTATGGTTACATGCATACATACACATGTATTGTACATATATGAATGTGTGTACATATATTAACCTTTTACGATTAGAAAAACTTTAAAGCCATACGACTCCACGATAAATTTTTTTTTGTTAAATATTCTTAGCTGTTGCGTGCACAGGTGCCTACTTGTACACACATACATATGTATGTAGGCGTCTAAAATCACCGAAAAGTTACAGACCGAAATGTAGAATTGAATCTTTGAGAAGAGTTAAATGAGCGAATGTGTGGAATGAAAGAAGAAATCATATTTACGAATGTGTCTGCTGTGTGCATTTGCGATTTATGTGGAGATTCCGTTTCCGTTGATGAAGCCGTTGCTCTTTTGAGACTATTAAAAATTTCTTTAAATTGATGTTGACTGGTTTTATTACGAAAGCGTACATATTTACGCACATTCGTATTCGTATGCAGAAATCATGCAATAATTAATGCTAAATATGCACTGATGTACACATTATATACATATGTATGGGTATGTACATAAGTATATGCATACATGTGTTTATTCATCATCACATTTATTATCTTGGAATTTTTCCATAATTGATTTATAATGAAGAAAAGTGAACAGGTAGGTTGACATAGCATGCAACACAGGACAAATACTGACTAATAACAACATTTATGTCTGTATGAATACAATTGCATACTGCATATACATATGTACGTGTATGTACTCGTATGTATTGTATTTGTGTTCAACGAAAGGCGGTAGTAATCAAATGCAATCAAATATTGCATGCAACAAGCAGCCATAATCTGCAATCCACAATACTGTTGGAAATTGAAACAAACAAAAAAACAGAAAAAAACCACTATTAAAATTCTTTCTAGAACAAGCCATGGCGATCATCGTCATCAATGGCATAACAGCATCATCAAGGGGGCGATTAAGCACAGGTGCTTGTCCGCTGTTTGCCGGTTCGTGCATTTGTTCTGGCGGCGGAGTGTGGGTTTTAGTAGCGGCTCGTCGCACGCTCTAATGTACATCAGCACGGATGTGTGCGCCAATATTTATGTACGTGTATGTATGTATGGGAAAAACAACTGCCACAACAATTGCAGTAAGCACTTTTCTCGGCTTCGTAGATTGTTGAAAGTTCACAGTTAAAGCATAATAGATTTTTTATTGCCAAAAGATAATAAACAAAACTTTGCATTAAGGCAAAAGGCTCTTAGTAAAGGAGCATCACATGCACAGAATAGCCAAAGAAAAGGAAATTTTCACCACCAAAAATCATTAGGGCGATTTAATGAATTTCCTTGCGTAAACATTTGTTAATTAGTCTTAAAAGCCAATGTAATTATTATTGCACAATATAATTTGGTTAAGAACTAACTTACATATGTATGTACGTGTATGTATGTACGTAGCGATCTTAGGTTTTTGACAATAACTTTAAGTCTTGTGCTGTATTATGATTACTAACATTGAGTACTAACATTCGAATGGCCAGGGGACTCGTTCGATCAACATCAAAAAATTATAGAAAATAATTTTTTTTTACTACGTTCGTTCTTAGGCAGAGAGGAGCTCCTCATAAAAATTCATCCGCCGGCGGATTAGGTCCTTCCATTTGCTCGAAAATCATTAAGACGTAAAACCACAAATTTGAGGAAGACCTAGGCCAAAAATTGCTTCCGTGTGAATCGCTATTTTATATAATTGGGCAATTTTTTAGGTTAGGTTACCCTGGTTGGTTTGGTTTGTTCTTCAAACTGGAGAGTGTGGCAGTACAGCTTGGTCATAGGTATCCGGTAGCATGTCTGAAGAAGTGAGGCTCTATGGATCAACCAGTTTAACCTAACCTAACCTATCCTGGCTGACCACTTTCGTATATAAATCTGTAGTGCCAAACAAAGGTTCATTCCAGGTGAACTAGTCATCAAGTAGGGCGGCACCTTTTTTTGCGAGCAGTTTGATACATAGTTTTGAAACTTCTCCGTGTCCTCTTCGGAGGACTCCTAGACATGTTCTAGATAAAGTCAGACAAAAACAGAGAATGTGTTCTAGCGTTTCACTAATGCCTGCCCCTCTACATTCTTGTGTGTATTACATTTCCATTCTCCTGCTCTCTCCCCTATGAACTGAACTGCAGTAGATTTGCAGTTGGTTCACAGTAGCCATCTTATTCAAACCTTTATTGTGCCGAAGGCGACTGAAACCTTTTTATTCGTTTAATCAGCCGGGGTGGGGATTTGTTGGAAACACATACTATAATGGTATTCTTTTTCTTTTTCTTCATTGGTGTAGGCATCGTTTACGCTATAATAGCCGAGTTAACAACGACATGCCAGTCGTTTCTTTTTTCCACAGCTTGGTGCCAATTGGAAATAATAAGTGACCTCATGTTTGCCATTCTAATGAAGTAGAGGTATTTCCTTCCTCTGCTTCCTCCGAAGGGTACTGTATCGAATTCTTTCAAAGCTGGTAACCTGGCCAAGCCAGCGTTGCCGCTGTTTCTAGATTTGTTAAAACTTTTAATGTCACCCAATATCTCGTGCAACATTGCGCAAGTGCCATAAATATTCCTCAAAATCTTTCTCTGGAAAACTCCTAATGCCGGCTCATCAGATCTTGTCATAGTCCAGGTTCCGCTCCACACAGCAGAACGATAGTGATGAGTGACTTGAGTTTGGTATTTGTTCATCGAGAGAGGCCTTTACTTTTCAATTGCCTACTCAGTCCAAAACACCAACTGTTGGCAATAATCATTCTGCGTTGGATTTCAATACCGACATTATTTTTGATGTTTATGCTGGTTCCAAGATAAACTAAACTTATGGCTGTCAACAGTAACGTTGAAGCAAAAGCGTGAAAACGTTGACGGTTTCTTTGGTCAGACAAGGTATTTCTTTAGCCTTGTCCTCCCCTTGTCACCACTAAGCACATTCGCTTCGCTTCCATATCCAGCCTGGAGAAAACAGAACTTACGGCTATTGAAGCCGATCTTCTGTTCAGTTTTGCAGCTTTTATTATTTTCCCCAGCATTAAATAGAGGACAACAACTTGCATATAACCTTATTTAGTATCGAACGACTCTGAGAGATCCTTTCCCATCCTGACGGAGCTTCTGGTTTAGCTCAGCGTCAGCTTTCACAGACGTAGAAGTATTGTGGGAACACCGATTTCAGACATAGGTGCGTTGAGGCAACTCCCTTTAGTGGTGTTGAAGGTTGCTTTGAAATCAACGAAGAGGTGGTGTATGTCGATTCTGATTTCACAGACTTGGCGCATAGTGAATATTTGGTCAGCGGTGAATTGAACTGGTATAAAGGCATACTGATAAAGTATAATCTGTTCGTTGACGGGCTTTAATACCGCACACTCCCTTTAATACCTTAACACCCTCGATAGGATCTTATACACGACATTGCGCCGACCTATCCTACGATAATTTGCGCAGATTATGAGGTCCCTTTTTTCCTATTTTCAATATGGAAGATATAAAAAACAAAAAGGACTAAATTAGACTTTTCTTGTCTTTTTGAAATGCTCCGATTCTTAAGATAAATTTTAAATTACAAGAATGAAGTGGAGTTTTGAGCCGAACTAGAGATTAATATATTTATGCGTACATATGTAGGTACGAGCATATATAATATTTATATACATTCAAAAGATGCTCTGATGAGTAGCTTTAATTAACGGTCTCATGAGGCACAACGAGTTTTAGACTCTGAGCGCCAGCAATCTCACTACGTATACTCTGAACAATACAAGCAGGCCAATCTGCTTAGCCTCTTTTCCTTCTTAGTACGAGTATGCTGTGGCGACCTTAACTAGCAGCCCAATGATGCTGTCGAGTGTAGAACAGGCCAGTAAAACCTAATAAGAGCGACAATAACAACAAACATTATATAAACCACAACAAAATGGAACCAACATACACACCAAGAGATGTAGAAATGGGAGGCAAACATTTCAAAAGAAAAAAAAGAAATAAATAAAAGTCACTTGTCACCGTCGCCACAAAATAGCGTTGGCCAGAACAATAATACATATAACACATACACGTATTGTACAACAACAAGTTGGCGATGATCAAACGAACAAGTGTAAACCATCACCAACTAAGACACTGGAGAATATAATAGAAATGATCGGACACCTATATATATATTTATGTATGTACGCCATCAATATTGACTTACTAGGGAAGTAGCTGCAAAAGAATTGAGAATAGAAAAGAAGTGAGAAGTGTAGAATGGATAAAGACACCCAGAAGGCATACAAATAGAAATTGGAAATACCGCATGCGCGCAAGTCAACAACTATTGGGCCATTGTATATCTAAATTACAACAACAACCAAAAAGAAATAAACGAATAAATTGGGCTAAATTGCATCTTGGAACTGATGACAATGAGACCTAGTTAAATGTAATTGACTGAAACAACAAAAAAAAGCAGCGATTTTCCATCGAATTCTTCCTCCAATTTGTGGTGTGCGTCTCAATGTTGGAGGGATTTATAGTTTATACTAAGCCATCTCCGAGCGGCTCTCCATTTCATGTCAGAAATACACTCGGAGGGCTCGACATTCCCTGCCGAGGGGCGACTGTAATTAGAAAAATTTTTATTTAAATTAATTATTAATCATTTTTTAATAACTCTAAACCTGGCCTCCCGAATGGCAGTATATACTTATAAAAGGAGCTTTAATGAGAGCATAACTTAATGAAAAGTTCATTTTCGTTTACGTTTTTTAGAAGCCTTACCGTAACTATGTATATACTCTTGCCTGCCTGCTCGTATGTACTCGTATTTATATACGCTTATTAGAATTTTTCTAGTAGAAAGTGTTTTCGTTTTCTTTTTTTTTTAAGATTAATTTGATTTAGTAGCGTACAGATGTATGTATATATGTACTATAGTATGTAAGTGAGTAAGCAAACTGGTTTGGAGTAATTTGCGTGGACGCGCTTGCGCCCAACTCATGCGAAAAGACGCGTGTCAAAGACGAAGTCAACGTCAAGACCATTAATAACCAAAGCCAGCAATATGAAATTATTTAAATTTAAACTTCAATACGTATATACATACAAAGATATATACATCCATATATAAAAACGTTTGTTTGTATGCTTGTTTTCTAGGATCTCCGAAATTACATTACAGATTGCACTGGAAATTTGTCAGTGTGTTTCTATGGTTCCCGGGAAGGTTTATAAGAGACAAAAAGTTTCGGGAATTTATCCACGTAGTTGGCCGATCAGCATAAATAATATTTTCTTTATTGGAATTAGATCACCTGCAGATTGCGAAAAATTAGTATGATTCGAATATAAATAAAGATCTGGCTTATATATGTATGTTTGCTGCGCAATTTGCATGTGGTTTTCATAAAGAAATAAAATACATATAATTTAATGTTTTGGCCAAGAATTTAGCTTTATAACAAGGATAAGAGTTCGCATTTATGCCTTAAAAATTATTTCGGGCGAGAGGAGCAGTGATAACCGCCTCTGGCTCGAATAAATTCCAGCCGAGATGCCCACTTTCGATCACGCCGAATATTCTCTTCCAAGGCGCTAAACCTCTCATGCTTATCTGGGCAGACAAGCGACTGCACCTACAAAAATATTCCAACGCTGTTAAATCTCGTGATCTCGTTTCACCAAAAGTATCCTTCAATAAATTGTTTGTTTCGTTGGTTGAACGGCATATAGCGCCGTCTTATTGGAACCAAAGTGCGTTCACAATAATATCCTCCAATTCAGGCACGAAAAAGTCAATAATCATGGCTCCATACCACTCTTTATTGAATGTACAATAATATTTTAACCGGCTTCATTTTCGAAGAAATATGGGCCATTGATTCCCTCTGTTTGTTAACGTACCCATGTAACCAAAAGTGAGTTTCACTGATGAACTAAATTTTCTTGTGAAAACCCGAATCGTAGGCCATCTCGTTTAGGGCTCTTTCACCGAGCCTATAATTCTTGCACGTGTTGGATTTTGTAAGTCCTCAAACAAGATCCTTTCGTAAAATTATCCATAAAGTGGGTGGGCACAGCTAAAATGGTTGTGTGCGATGGCGGATGGACTCTTTCGGGTCTGCACCACAGCAATAATGTCGTCTTCGGTGCGCACAGTGCGGCATCTCTGAGGATGCGCATCATTCAATAGAGTAAACGTGTTGCGAAACATATGCTTGGTTGCTCGAATTATCGGCTCTGCTGGACGAATATGTCGACTGAATATTTCCTGGGGCTTAAAATTTTTCTTAGGACACTGAATACTTTTTACTCTGTGTTTTGTAAAGAAATTCATTGCTAATTTAACTTACATATATATGCATATATAATAACGTTACCAAGTCTACATTGGCCATAAATTGTAGGAATTCTCTTAACAAACTCTCAACGAAGTACACTACTGCCGTGGTCTGGTTACTTGGACACAGGGTTATCCCAGGCAATTGCATGGCAGACGAACTAGCAAAGGAAAGAACCCTCCAATCTGCGATAAAACACACACACGATGCTGGTTCACCTCTGTCCGCGGCTAAGTACATGCTCAAACTGGCCTTCACCAAAAAAGCTGACTCAAGATGGTTGAACCAGATAGCTATGACCAAAGTTGTACGCGAAAAAATAAAAACATCTTATCCTTCTAGACCGGTTCTCCATTAAGATAACGACTGTCCATAAGTGGACACTGTTTAATGGAGAGCACCACCTCTGCCACTGTCACTGACCAGCCTTGTCATCTGCGCGACATAAATTCCTTGGGAAACACTTCTTCGACTGTCTCGCTGAGTTAGCCTTAGCGAATATTGGAAATCTCGTTGCCTTTGTAAGACACACGAAATGGTTCGATCATTTAAGAAGGTGAAGGCAGGAGCCTCAGCGGTATCACAATGGGCCTATTGGCCTAAGTGTGCTGGGGTTGACCAGCAGCCGCATCAACTCAACTCAACTCAACTTTCATATACATGTATGTACCTATAGTATATGCAAAAACTTTTTCACAAAATTGTATTCGAAAACTGATACTTGAGAGACTTAAATACAAATATAATAAGGAAAATACATGCAAACACAGCGATGCATATATGTATATATGTATGTGCTTAAAGTGCATTTGTCAGTAGTTTTATGTGAACTTAACACAACGTGAAGAATTCCCAAGACTCCTCTTGTGTATTTTAATTAATCGTGTAACATCTCAACTAATTGTTCCATGCGAACTTGCCTTTGCTTCTGTTATACCACCCACACACATATGTATAAATAGATATTTATGTAAAGTACATAAATACAAACATATGTATGAGAGCATGAAATTTCAGTGCGTGTGAAAAGTCGTAATCCAAATTGCATCAATTTTCGTCACAAATTTTAGGTGACACTCTGAGGGAAGGAAAGGTTAAAATGTTATTTAACTACTTTATAACGGTTAAAGCGATGTTCAAACTTTGGCCGATTGGAACTTTTTTCCTTCAAATATCAAGTTCTACAGTTTTGTTTTGGAAGCACTTAGATGCTGCGTACAGTGAATCTTGTCCTTCGATGACTACCCTGACCGTGGTCATAAGGGTGCCCAGAAAATTTCTGCTTCGATGAATAACGTTTAAGATCCACGCTTTGATATTGAATCATCGCCCACCGAATTCGCGTAATAAAGCTGAGACTGCGTGAGTCATATTCATGCAATTCTGGTCAAATTGGAGCAATTTGGCCATATCGACGGAGGTTGCACGTGTTGTTCGGGGACCAAAAGCGGTACACATCACACCGACAGCATTCTTATCACCAGAATTGCATAAATATGACCCACGCAGTCTCAGCTTTATCATATTTCCCGTGTGTCTACTTAACTTTGCTCCGCAGTGTGTATGTACCAGAAGACGGAGGAATGATAAACCCATTAAAGTCTGTTTGTACGCAAACAGTGCCCCAGTTTTTGAGATATTTCCACAAAACTTGCACTGATACATTTAAACGAACATTTTCCGGAACTGGCCAGATCGGACCCCACTATTACTTATATGGTATACGATCGATTTTTCAGATTTGAGATTTTGGGTTATAAATCTCTCAAAAAACTACTAAGAGTGTGAAATTTGGTATTTTTCACTAAAAATGATTGGAATCGGGCAACAATAACATAGACAGAAATGAGTCTTTAGTTGAAACTCCGTTAAAAAAGCATCTTACTTACTTACTTTACTGGCGTAGACACCGCTTACGCGATTTTAGCCGAATTAACAATGGTATGCCATCCGCTTCTTCCTTTTGCTGTGTGGCGCCAATTGGAAATACCAAGTAAAGTCAGGTCCTTCTCTACCTGGTCCTTCCAACGGAGTGGCGGTCTTCCTGTTCCTCTGCTTCCACCGGCGGGTACTGCATCGAAAACTTTCCGGACCACATGGCCTAGCCAGCGTAGCCGCTGCTTCTTGATTCACTGAACTATGCCAATGCCGTCGTATAACTCGTACAGCTCAGCGTTCCATCGTCCGCGATATTCGCCGTTGCCAATTCGAAGAGGACCGTAAATCTTACGTAAAACTTTTCTCTCGAAAACTCCTAATGCCGACTCATCAGATGTTGTCATCGTCCATGCTTCCGCACTATATAGCAGGACGGGAACGATGAGGGACTCGTAGAGTTTGGTTTTCGTTCGCCGAGAGAGGACTTTACTTTTCAATTGCCTACTCAGTCCAAAGTAGCACCTGTTGGCAAGAGTGATTCTGCTCTGGATTTCAAGGCTGACATTATTATTGGTGTTGATGCTGGTTCCTAGATAGACGAAATTATCTACGACCTCGAAGTTATGACTGTCAACAGTGACATGGGAGCCAAGTCGCGAATGCGATGACTGTTTGTGTGATGACAGGAGATAATTCGTCTTGCCCTTGTTCACTACCAGACCCATATCCTTCGCTTCCTTGTCCAGTCTCGAGAAAGCAGCTTACGGCATGAAATTCGGTATAGCACAAATTAACATTAACACCGAAATTCTTCGAAACCGGAAGAGTACTCGTATATCTCATAGTTTATTGGCGGCTGCAAAAGATCAATGGTTAGCATTTGTGTATTGCCAATGTGAAGACCAGGGTTCAAGTCGTGGTTCGACCAACATTTAAAAACCTCATATCTGAACAAAACAGTCGCATGAGGGCTAAGTGATATAGTATAATTGGCGTTTTTTCGGCCTAGCTCCTACTCCAATTTGTGGTGTGCGTCGTGATGTTTTACCAACAAATGGAGGGACCTAGAGTTTACGGCCGATGGATTTTTATGAGTAACGCAATTAGAAAAATAATTTTCTATAATTTTGAATGTTAGTAGACCCCAGACTCGAACCCTGACTTCCGAATGTAAGTACCTATACAATGCTAACCATTCAGCTATTGCAGCTGCCAAGCTGTTAGATTAGTAGACTAATCCATTATTATATTGGACACGAAAATAGAAGCGAGGAAGGAGAGTAAAGTGGGGAGAGAGTGGAGTGGACATCGAGACTTATTCGAAGGTGTCGGTTCAGGAAAATTTAAAAAAGCATTAGGCAAATTTCATGAAAATTTTCTGAGCTTATTCTATGCGACTTATATTCGTAGAAGAATAATAGTATGGTCTCCAGATGAAAGAAGCATAATCAATCCTTGTTCATACAAGCGAAACATAAAGAATCTTCAATATGTAGAGATTTGAAAACGAAGTGCTATTAGGTCGATTAAAGGCTAACATTTGTTGGAAACACATCAAGATGCAAAACCACAAATTGGAGTAAGAGCTCGGCCGAAAATCGCATCAGCGGTTACAAAGCGCCAATTATATATACCTATATAAAAGCTAGGAAGCCAGGAAAGAGAAAGGATAAAACTTTCGGTTGCTAATGGAATGAGAAAACTTTTAAGAGTTCAATAATAATAATAATTCCGGATACACCGCATTGTATTTAGTTTGTCAAGTTCCAATTAAGCGCAATGGTATTATTCAGATTTTGAATTATTGAGTAAATCTTGAGGTCATCACCATAGAGAAAAAACTTAGATGTAAGGAAACAGGTACTGATATCATTGATGAATAAACTAAATAGCAAAGAGCCCAAAGCGCTGCCTTGAGGTACAGGTCCGTTGTTGCTATAAAGTTTGGGATGAGACATTATCAATAACAACTGTCAGAGACTGTGAGTTAGGTAAGATTTTATCCACTGAAGAAAAGTGGAGTGAAAGCCCAAGCTAGATAATTTGGCAACTAGAGCTTTGCGAGATACTCTATCGAAAGTTTTTGTAAAATTCAATATAATTTATAACGACTGGATATGCTTCTTTGCATGCAGTAAAACATTCGTCGGTAAAAGCCGAAGGACATGATTCTGTGGACCTTCCATTGACAAATCCATGTTGATTGGTGCACCGTCATTTATTTGCAAACACACTTTTTGCTTGTGTAGATTATGTTGAGGTGTAGTAAAAAGAAATCCATTATTTTTCCAGTAGATGGCGTTATTTATCTCTATCTCGCTTCGTATAAATCCGATCGGGTTCCGCTAGATGGTATTAAAAAGATGACATTTCGTACTAAAAATGCTTTTCTGACAGTTTTGTGTTTGTTTGATTCAGTTTTGTTTGAGCGTGCGTCAAAGATGGACACTAGCAAAGAATACGCTATATTTTACAGTTTTTCTTCGATAAGGGCGAAAACGCAAGCCAGGCGGCTGAAAATCTGAATAGTGTTTATGGTCCTAATGTTTTTACAGTCAATCATGCACAATTTTGGTTTCATCCGGTAATTTTGATGTAAAAGATGATTCACGGAGTGAATAGCCAATTGTCGATAATGAGCCAAGAGCTAAAGATTGCACAAAAAACGGTTTGGAACCATTTGAATAAGGCTGGATACGAAAATTAATAATTAAAGCCTTCAATTTCATGCAAAAATAATGGATTTCTTTTTACTACACCTGATGTTCATTACAATATATAATACTCCAGTAGACGAAGTAAAGTGTGTTTCGGCTGGTTCAGCGGTTATGAAGCGCCAATTATTTATGTATATAGAGATTTGACACAGCCTAATGTACATACATACACACTAACATGTGTACATACTCGTACATATAATCATATGAATGCGGCATCAAGTAAGCTGAAAGTTTGCAGAAACTCCTACAACCAACCGGTTGGATATACCATAAGTTGAATGAGCGAAGCTGTCAAATCGTAATCGGAAAATTCATTGAATGGTTTTACTAAGCGTATAAGATCGGTCGGTGCTGCGTTGCAATGTTAGTTATTATTATTATGGTAAAATTAATAATTGTGATTATGTACATATGTATGTATGTATGTATGTATGCAGCTTTGCGGCTTTTAGTAAGCGAATCTGATTGATAGTCCAACTTGCAGTTTGCCAATAGTCAAATGTACATACGTGTATTAGTATGTACCTGTGTGTATGTATGTATGTACGTGTATGTATGTTTGCGGTCGCTGATGATTAACAACTTTAGTGGCATTGCGTGTTGGTAGTTAGTTATTTATTTTATTAGTCGATGATTTGTGCATAAATATTAGACATATACATACATATGCATATATACTTATTTGTATTTATGTATATTTCTACTGAAACGGATGCGTTAGCGCTTGTTGTTGCTGTTTGAAGTTGAAAGTTCAGAGAAATCATTTAATAGAAAGTGAATGAAAAATTATAATTCAAAAGCGAAAATTATTTCTTTTAGATCAAAAACAAAGCAACGCATTTTTAATAACTGTTATATTGAAAAAGAATAGCACATTAACGAACTAAATGAATAAAATAAATAAATAAATAAAGCAATAATACATGTTACATGTTACATATATGTATACGCACTGCGTAATATGAATATTTGTGCGAGTTAATTAAAATTGTTATACTATTTTTTACAGGTTAGCGGCGCCAGAAAATAAAATAAAAAAAATAAAAAAAACGTACATTAATAAAAATAACCGCTAAAAATCGCATATTACACATCGTCAAGCATCGTTATAATTCGACTGATAACAACCGTTAGCTATTGTTGATAGCTACAAAAGCACAGACAGACTCTTCCGTTCGCTCGTGAATTTAATTACTGTTTCGCAAAAGCCAACAATAACAACGCCAACAAGTCTTTCACCTTTTTGCAACGCGACGCTCGCAATACACATTTGCATACACATACATATATCATCATAATTCACATCATTGGCGTTGTAGAAATATCATCAACAACGGCTCCCTCCAACGCTTATGACATAATGCGCGAAGACGATATCGAAATCGCCATTAAGGTGGTGATTGTGGGCAACGGTGGCGTTGGGAAATCGTCCATGATTCAACGCTACTGCAAGGGCATCTTCACCAAGGACTATAAGAAGACGATTGGCGTGGATTTTCTCGAGCGACAAATCGAGATCGATGGTGAGGATGTGCGCATAATGTTATGGGACACAGCTGGCCAAGAGGAGTTTGACGCCATTACCAAAGCTTATTATCGCGGTGCGCAGGCGTGTGTGCTTACGTTTAGCACAACAGATCGCGCTTCATTCGATGCTATTAAGGATTGGAAGCGTAAAGTGGAAAACGAATGTAATGAGATACCAACAGTGATTGTACAGAATAAAATCGACCTCATCGAACAGTCGGTGGTGACCGCAGACGAAGTGGAAACTTTGGCGCGTAATTTGAATTGTCGCCTCATACGAACTTCCGTCAAGGAAGACGTGAATGTGGCATCGGTATTCCGATATTTGGCAACCAAATGTCACCAATTGATGCTCGGTGAAAGCTGTGAGCAGTCGTACACACATGCAGGTGGAAATGGTGGCGGCAGCGGTTTTAATGGCGGTTCCAGTGGTCATCAGCCCACAATTAGTGCCTTCAGTCCGACATTCACGAAATCCAATAGTGGCACAATTGTGTTGCGCGCTGCTAAAAAGAGTTCAACGGCGCGAAAACGTAAAATTGTGCTAAAGAAATGCGGTATTTTGTGATTCGCGTGACAACCACTGGCTGGCGGACGATGTGCGATGGACGTGTAGATGATCGTATGTAGTTGGGATATGAGTAGAAGAGGCGCGCACGAATACGAACACGATGAGTAATGGATGGAATTGTTGGTGGTGGTGGAGGAAAAATCACCCAGTTGCTTGAAAGGTGTGTAGCCAATACTGGTACATGCATACCTATGTACATATTCGTACATATGTACGTACATGTGTAATCGTATCTATGTACTCGTAAGCGCATTATTTGTAGTAGACTCGTAAATAATGGTAAAGTGAGCATGCAGAAGATTATGATGAGGTAGTGCTCACTCACTTCATTTTTCTCCATTTTTCTTTTCTATTGTAAATAATAATATATGCATTGAGTAATTGGAGCATATTTAACTGTAAAACATATTAGACTAATTAAAAATGAATACAAAATGAGTTAAGAGATGAGGCGCGCGCCAGTGCATGGCCAACATTAATGAAATGCAACAAAAAGAAAGCAAATCAAAATCAGCAATATGCAACTATGTATCTGTGTCCACATAACCATAGGTACTTACATATTTACATATACATACAAGTATATAAACATATAGGGGACTCACGAAATGAAAATACCAAGGAAGCGCTAGGTTCGGGTGGCGATTGCTACAATAAGTATAAGAAATTTTTAGCCATCGACCGCGGCAGCTGAATGGTTAGCAGTGTGTACTACCATGCGGAGGGATATTTGGTCGACCTGGAACATCTACTTTCTCCCGGAAGTCGTGATCTAGCCGCTGCCATGTAAAGACATATTCATTGAACTTTCAAGTTATGACTTTCAAACGTGATTATTATCGGCCGGACGCGCTCCCTTTACTTCTTTATTTAGTCTGGATATCAATATTTTCAGCACATGTTTTTCGCCTTCTCCGAAGACTGAACCATCTTAGTTCTGCAGGCATAAAGTTTTAAAAATCAAACGGTAGACTGTGGCTTTGTCTGTAGCCTTGATTGGCGCCGAGCAACAAGATTTATTACTCCATCTCTATTGGTGACAATCGCCATGCTAACTACAAATTTGTGAGAATTTTTTTATTTAGTGAGATCACTCCGTCCTGCTATATGATGTGGAGACATGAACGATGACAAGATTTGATGAGTCGGCATTAGGAGTTTTCGAGAGAAAGGGCTTGTATAAGATTTATGGATAAGAATATGTATTCCAGCTTTGAAAGTTTCTGATGCAGTCCATGCCCATGGAAGCAAAGGAAGACCAGGTGTAGAAGGACCAGGCTGCACTTGGAATTTACAGTTGATGCCAAACAGCGAAAAGAAGGAATGAATGGCTCGTTGTGGTTGACTCGCCTATAATCGCGTAAGCAGTGTCTATGCTAGTAAAGAAGAAGATTACCCCCACATTTTGTGCTAACTCCTACTGAGTTGTTTTCCAACAATTTCCGTATCACACATTCCAACAAAAAAAAATTTCGAAAAACCATTAACCATTAAGTCCAACTTTTTCCGCCAAAATAACAACAATAAACGTACCCTATTCACATAGTAGAGATGGGTATAAGAAAATTATGTTGGTTGACGAGCGCAGCTGATTTTATAATTGACACCAACAACTTGCATTTGCTGTTTGACAGAAGCTGGGCTTGCCAATACCGACTTTTATTAAGGAAAACTAACATAAGTCTTCCCAAGGAGACTGCAGGTGGTATCATCATTGAAAATTGGCGTGTGGTAGGCAAATGAGCTGCAATGGAATTTCGCTTAACGTGGTATATATACATAGGTGTACATCAATATGTAACCATAGGTTGCTATTTCTGCATAAATAATAAAAATTAAATAAAAAAAATTAACTTAAAAATATATTTACATATAAGTATGTATTTGCGAAAAATATTTTTTTTTTCACCGACTTGACTTTATTTTTTCCTTCTTTCTTTCTAGATGGAGTCTCCCACGACCACGCGGTTACTGAACTTAACTAACAATCATATGCTAAACTCCTTTTGAATGCTAGACTGATATAATCGTAGATATATACGTACTCACATATATGCATGCATGCATACATATGTACATACATACGTACATGTAAAATATGAATACATACATATAACCATTAGAGAAAAAAAAACACATTTGAATATAAAAATATTAATTAATAGATATTAAATATGTTATTATGTTATTGATAATAAAATCGTACATTAGGGTAGAGTGGATTTTTCGAATGTGTAAGCCCAAAGAGCGTGTGTAGGTATTTCCTTTAAATTGTACTAACTAAAATATGTACGTTATTTTTCATATGCATACATACATACCTATGTTTATATGTATGTAAATGTTTAGAATGAAGCAATATGTGTTTGAGTAAATTGATTTTGTAAAATATTACTTAAAGTACATATATATGTATATGTAATAAATATATATTTCTATTTGGAAAAAAAATAAAAAAACATTTAACTTATGCGCTCCTTCTTTAACATTTTTGGTGCGATGATTATTTTGGGACAGAGGGTAACAAATATGCTCAATGATTTATATATAATATAACTATGTATACTAACTTACTTTACTGGCGTAGACACCGCTTACGCGATTATAGCCGAAATACCAAGTACAGTCAGGTTCTTCCAATGGAGTGCAGGTCTGCCTCTTCCTCTGCTTACACCGGCGGGTACTGCATCGAAAACTTTCACAGCTGGAGTATTCGTATTCATCCAGACCACATGGATCCATCCAAACTAGCCACTGTCTCTTGAATCACTGAACTATTTCAATGTCGTCACAAATCTCGCACAGCTCAACGTTCCAACGCCTGAGATATTCGCCGTTACCCATGCGCAAACGACCATAAATCTTACGCAAAACTTTTCTCTCGAAAACTCCTAACGCCGACTCATCAGATGACTGTAACAGTTAGTCATGCACAATTTTGGTTTCGTCGATTTCGTTCCGTTAATTTTGATGTAAAAGATGATCCACGATTTGGAAGGCCAATTGTCGATAAAATTATGGAGCTAAACATTGCACAAACGCTTAGTTGGGAGCAATTTGAAAAAGGCTAGATACACACTGAAGCTCGATATATGGCTGCCACATGATCTAACGAGAAAAGCACCGAATTTTTATCTGCGTATCAAAAACGACTCATTGCTGAAGCAGATGGTGACTGGTGATGAAAAGGGGATCACTTACAGCAAAGTCAAACGAAAACGATCGTAGTGAAATTGCAGTGAGCCGGCTATGGCCAACAGGAGTGGAATTGTGTTTCATCAAGGCAACGTCAGACCACGCACATCGATAGTGACTCATCAGAAGCTCCGAGAGTTTGGTTGGGAGTATGTATCCAACTTATTGTCCGGACCACGCACCAAGTGATTTCCATCTGTTCCTGTCTATGGCGAAGGATTTGGCTGGTGAAGAATTGACCTCAATAGGGACAAGGGTTTCTATAAGAGATGCATAATGACATTACCTTACAAATGGCAAAATGTTATCGAGCAAAACGGTACCTACTCGTATTTGACATAAATCGTTCTAAGTGTTTTTTGAAAAATTACCACTATTTACAGTCCAGGAAAATAGAAACAGGAACTTCTCCAAGAAATCTGTTACGTTTTTCGTTTAATGACCTGAGTTGTTTCGAAAAATGAGAAATTTAGTTATGAACAGTTACATTTAACGGAAAATATATTATTCCTTAACTGGAAGGAGAAAATTGTGGCCTATAATAGCAGCAAGAGAATACTTAGCAGGAACTGGAGCCTAAAAGCGAATACAGTAAGGTGCATCCATACTCCCGCAAATTGAGTAATTTTTACATACGGAAACAGTATAATATCAGAATAGTAAATGTAATACAAACCTAGAGCTATTAAATCATTCCCAACTATCCGTTACTCTATCAATTGCCCATAGATATATTCATTCGCAAGGTTGCAGAATCTTTCGGTATCAGACAGAATTGCAATGTCGGCACCAACAGCGCTATGGACCCAACTAACAACCCTTTTAATTAAATTAGACTATATCCTCTCATGGTTAGATGTCAATAGTAGCTATTCTCTAGACGTGAATGGAGAAGAGGTAAGTAGCGGGGAAGATACTATCTAGATCTACACCTAGAGGTCCAAAATTGGCTGCGGAGTGTATACTCAATATCTAATTTTTTTATTAGTAATTAGGATAAACGTAAAATCCAACCAACCTGCCACCGAAAATCAGGTTAAGTCCGACCGCAAGACCGATCGTGGACGATAGCGGTTCCACTTGCCTTTCACGCTGGACATCCTTATGTCTGTTCATCAGCTGCAATAAGCTAAATTGTTGTTAGTAAATATTTCTTTGTACAGAAGAGCGAGTCAGAAGAGTTAATGTTGGCCGAATACTGACACAAATTTCTGATAATCTTAAAGGCAATATTCCAAGTGAAAGTACTGTATATTTTTAATGAATACCTACGGGATGGTGCGGAATATATATAATTGGAACCACTGAAATGATTTTCGGCCGATGGTGCAGCGCCCTAGCGTCCGTAGCGGTAAGTCCCAGCGAGCTTAATAATTTAAGACGCAAGTCCATTCGTCATCTCCATAATAGGAGTATTCTCGAGTATTCAGAGTTAATACAATGCTCGTCTGGAACGGTAGGAGCATCAATTACAAATAACTGAAAACATATGGAAATACATTTCCTATATAATATGTAAAATAAGGAGGCAGATGACACATTAAGAACTAATGACCCATTAAATGGGTCTTGGAAGAGTATATACAGATATATAGACGCATCAACGAGACATTGAGAAGCTTGTATCTAAAATGAAACCACCCTATGATATCCGTTGCCGCAACTAGAGGGTGATAATGATAAAGTTGTCCATTTTCTCTGTAAGTGTTCCCCCTCTCACATATTCGAGACTTTAGTTCTACTTGGAACCCATTCATATATAGATAATACATTGAAATTGAATTTTGTCTAAGAACCCTAGTAAAATTTTCCGTATAATAATTATCTAGAACATTTTAACCGTATAAAAGTCTTGGGAACTTACTTTTCCAAAGAAGCCTTGGAGTAAGGGCCAAACTGTGCCCCGGCGAACTCATTCAGCTTCTGAACATTTGGAGAGGTCTTGGAGTAGAGACGCTTAATTCACCAATCACAATTTGGACGAGCTTTGCTTTGACACAGATTGCCCATGAATGGCATCTGCTGAAGGTCGGTGGTGTTAGCATTTATATTTCCGAAGACATTAGGTACTTAAAATTCCAGATGAATGCTCTCAAACCGTAACTTTTAGTACATTTGTTATTATCAAAATGGCACGGTCTTAACCGAAGCTGTTGTTAATTTTTCCTTGAATTAGTTTTTTAAGTGGCTGGTCCTAAGCCCAGCGCACAAACTCCTTGCTAGGGTGAACTTATTGTGACACATTTAAAGATCCACTTGCGGTCTGAAACCGATAACCGATCGCAGGCGTAGCTCTGGTGACCAGGTGCTGCAATTAGACTTCAGTGAAGTCTTAAACTGAATATGTAGGAGTGGCTCCACTGTAACTTCTTCTCCACTAGCTATGACCCAAGGCTGCACATGGCTTGGCCAGCCCACTTTGTTTACGCAAGAGTAAGAATCGAAGTAAGAACACACCCCATTCCACCTGAAAATGGGTACGACAAATTACTAGAAGATAATGCTATAATAGAAATGGTCAGAGGCATAAAAATCTTTATATACGTTTCCAGCTTCTGTCTTCCAATGTTTTGCTGCCTGAACCTTCTTTCTTTTGTAAATTGAAAATTTTTTCGTTCAATGTTCGTTCTCACAAAACGGAGAATAAGTATACTAATTTTCAGCCAATTTCTCAGACCATAGAAAGAAGATTTCGGTTCGACAGTCGTCAGTAAAGACGTAAAATATAATGGTTCTTTCGTTTCTCAAACTTATTGCCCTCTATAAAAGGTAAAGAAATTTGTTGGACCTTTTTGGCATTTCATTCCTTAATTTTTGTTGTAAATAAATCTTACTGAAGAGCACTTTTTGGTTTACAGGCTATAAGAGTCCAGGGAAAATTTTTAATAGTATTGCCTCATAATTTTGCTGACTTTTTCTTGTTAAACGTAAACACCCTAAATTAATAAATTTGTATATAAGTATCAATTCTTTGTGATTATACGAGGCATGCATATAGAAAAATATATTATGTATCTAACCTAAAAAATTAAAACCAAAATTCCATCAGTTTCAAGAAGAACATACATTTAGTGATTTGTTTCTGTTTTTATTACTTTAAATATGCCTTTAAGCTAAGTAGAGTTTTTCTTGTTATTCTCGTGTAATTTGCTGACAAAAAGCAGCTCAACACATTTTTCAGGAGTTCCTTAATTAATAACAGTTTTTCGATATAATAACTTGAAAATAAGTATACATACATACACTTGGTTTGCAAATTTAGTTTTAAGCAATTTATTTTAATTTTTTTTTTGTTTCATTTCTTAAAGTTTTAGTAGCACATTTTGTTGTTGTTGTTGTTGTTGTTTAAGAAATAATATTTTATAACTATATTTAGAGTGCAAATTTGAAGCTGTTTTGCATTAAGTTAAGGAATAAAAAATATATATATATTTATGCATTTAGATCTACATATATTGGTGTGACGCTGTTCGTTGTCACGCTTAGATTTCGTTTAGAACTAACAATCACTTTGTTAATGCGTACGAGTCACGTGGCGTACGATTTTATTCTATATACATTATTTGATTATTTTAACCCGACCATTATTTCTTTTTTTTACATTTTTTACTTCCTTTTTGGGGTTAGTTAATAAGAGTGGAAATCCTGTTTCGATAAATACCATTATAACTAATTCATACGATTTTTACAACTACTTAAAACTTAAGTTAAAGTGAAATTTAATTAGTTATCCTTATTCATGACCCCATTCTAGTTTACTTAATAGTTTGGTCCTTGCTCCTTCCTTTTTAACTGAGCAACTGTTTCATCCCGTTATTAATATTATTGCATATAACGATTTTGCTTTAAATATATCGGCTAATATTTGAAAATATTTCTTCTTCTTCTTTTTTTTGCTTACGTGTATATGCAGCAAACGCATTTCTGGCGTTAATGAAGCATCACTATTCAGAAACGACAAAATCCGTCTCGTCCTTGTGTTCCAAGGAGCGATACTCATCCGAATCTTCGCTGCATGCGGTGGCAAACGATGCGTTCTTTAAATCCGATGAACAACCGCTCAGATCTGCAGCTGTCTCTATGCAGGGACCCGTCGTTATGATGGGTATGGTATTTTGCTTACTTGATGCGGTCGGTTGTTCTGTTATCACAGTCTGTAGCAGTAATTGTTGAGAAGGCATAGATAACATAGACGTTGGCGAGCTCGTTAAAGTCGTAAAGTTTTCCGTATCTTCTTCTATGCTAAAGCTGGTGTAGCGACAACGTTCGCCCGCCGAACTCCTAGCTGGCATATCGCTATCCTCCATGTTTATCGATGCGGCCGCAGAGGACAAACGGTCCTCGATTTTAGTATCTGCTGTGGTGCAATCGGTTTTATCTTTTGATGGCGTTGATGTTATCATTGTTGGTGGTATCTTGCTCTCCTCCATTGTGCTAATACCAGGCGAATATTGGCCTTGTCGCTGTGTTGGTGATGCAGGGTTGCAGCTACTCACTGGCACGAGTGCCTTACAACCACTGGCCATCAAAGCACTGGATTCAGTGTCAGCACTCGAATCACATTGTGAAAACGACGTGGCGGTAGATGTACAGTACAAAGCTGCAAATAGAAGGAATAAAAATAATAATAAGTTTAATGGTTGTTTAAAATAAATATGTTTAACTTACCCTCCAATTTATCTCGACGTCCAGTCAACAAGTTTGAATATAATGGCACTAGTTTTACACGATAAAACCTTGTGCCTTTCATAACTCGATAGCGATTTTCATCCTAAAACGATCAGAATAAAGTAGTGAATAAATAATAAGCTAAGCCTATTATGAAAACAAGTGAGTGAACTTACCTTCTTAGCCTGACAGTACTCTCTATCAACGACACGGCCGATAGCGTAGTAAGGCACCGGTAGGAGAATATTTTCCAAAATTGTACTATCATTTGGCGAAGGTGCGGACGGTGTGCGCAAATTCATTGCTGACAGACAATCTCCATGGACAAAGTATAGAATTGGAGAGTCCTGCACTACCATGTATTGATTATGACGTACACTCCATACAACAAAAACAACATCACCTTTACTGCAGGAGTCCAAAAGCAGATATTTATGACTAGAACTGGGTCTAAAAGAAAAAAAAAAACAATTTGATATCAAATTTCATGGAGTTTAGAAAAAAAAAAAATATATTCTATACTTACACCCTTAAGGGAGAGTAGGATGCCTCCATTTCCAAACGTCTGAATCGCTCCCTCTCAATTGATAGCTCTTCCTCTAAGCGTTTTTTGTCACGACTCAAGTACTCTATTTTATCCTTGAGCCAGCTATTGCCTTCCTCGTTTGTAAGCCCATCGATGCGTACCTTCAACTCATACATTTCTTTATTGAGTAAAAGATTCTGATTACGCACCAGATCCACCTGCCGGTCTTTATCCTCCAGCATTTCCTTAAGTATGTTCACATTGCCCATCACAGATTCTGAGTTCAAATTGTACTTGGTTTGCCAAACAGCTCGTTCTACTTCTAATGCCGTGGCAATGGCTTTCTCTTTTTCACTTTCGAAATTTGCACGCAATTGAGCTATAATTGCGTCGTGTTCGCTGCGTTCGATTGTATTCTGATCAAGGTTAGAAGGCGGGCGCTCCAACTTTTCGAGGCTCGTTTCGGACGGCGACAACTCCATGGAGGTCATAAGCTTGTAGCGACAGCGCAGGGATTCTATCTCAGACTTATGTTCATGCAGCAATTCTTCACGTGCCGCCGCCACAGCACGCTGCTGTTCCACCTCTGCTGCAGATATCTTTTCTTTTAATTCCTCTATCTGTAGTCGTAGCTCGTCTGTTTCGCTAAGTTTAGCGCGCATTGTAGCAAGCTCGGTATCATGTTGCTGCGTCGATTCGTTTAGCATTGCTTGCGTTTGATGCAGTTCTTTTTCTCGTTTCTCACTTTGCATGCGAGTTAGATCCCACTGATCATGGAGCATTTGTAGTTCAGATTGAAGATCCTCACGATAGGTTGCAAATTCTGTGCGGCAGTGTTCCAAATCGGCTCGTGACAATCGTATGCATTCAGATGACAGTTTAAACATAGCACTTAAGATGCCACGTAAATGCTCTACCTCGGCACGGGCCGATGATTCTGATTCGTCTGTGAGGGTCTCAGCATTTTGCATAAGCAACAAAGAAGTGGCTGCGCTTCGTGTCATTGTTTCTATGACCGTTGTGGATGTGGCCGTAGTGGTAAGCATTGGTGTTGCATCCGTCGCCTCTGCCAAATTTTCAAACTCATTCTCCGTATCCGTTTCGGAACCCTCACAGCCGTCGCCAAGCTTCTGTATATCTACGAGTCTTTGATGCAATAATGGTTTTTCTCCAGTACCCATCGCACTTATCTGTGGCATTTCCTCTCCAAGGGCACCCAACAACTCTTCCATTCGCAACTTCTGATGCGGCCCCGAACGTGAAACGAAAAAATTTATCACATGTCTCATGTCGGGTAACTGGTTACCTTGTGCCAAGTCTGGAAGGTGGGATGTCAACATATCTATGTCCGACTTGTTGATATTGGGCAAATGCGCATCGAAGAGCAGGGGTATTTCATTGGCAAATGCTGGCGGCATGTCGTTCATGCCTGGGAATAATTTGTTTAAAAAGTGCCCCTCGAAATTTGCGTTAAACTGTCGCCGCCGTGAGATCTCTTCGTTGTGTATGGTATCGAAATCATCTGCAAGCTTTGTGGCCCAAAGACGAAACTCTTGCGAAAATATTTTACGTCGCACCACCTGAAAATTACATATTTCATATATAAATATACATATATACGTAAATGTGCATGTTCATTTATATTGTACTTACCTCCGTAACAGCGGCCATATACATAGAGGGTGCTTGGTGTATCTGCTCCATTACCTGGAGATGACGTTCGGCACGTCGTACACACTTCAGATAGAACAACAGCCGATTGTCGAACTCACTCATGCTGTTTTCAACATGTACCATGCGGCTCAGTCGTGCGCGTAAATTAGTGCCCAGCTCCTCTTTAGCTTTGGAAATAAGACGTCGATGGTAGCGTATTTTTTGGTAGTTATCATTCATTACAATCAATTGTTCTTGATGCGTTAGACAAAGATCGGGTAAAATAGATGGATCACGCAAATGGTTAGCCCGAGTTTGATTTTGTTGGAAGGAAGTGCATAACTCCTTTTGTTGGCCGACCGTGTTTCTGATCTTAATTATAATTTGATCCAGCTGCGATAGCCGTTCGCTGAGACCCTTGATCTCTCTAATTTCGGGCTGTTCAGCCTTTTTGAGAATGTGCTGGGCTTCGTCTTGAAGATGAAGGTAAACATTGTGGTCGAATGTATTCAGACCTTGAATGCATTCATCGCACATAGTTTCCAATCTTCTTTGATTTTCTTTGGATGTGATCCACTGTAAGAGATTCAATAATGGGCGTGAGCTATTGCTTGACGAACTTTGCTTATCAACGACTGTCATCGGCGAGATCATTGTTGATGCTTCTTCAATTACTTCTGTGCCCATTTTCTGCTTCTTATTCGGAGATGTTGAGCTTCTATCATCGGCAATTGCATTATCATCAGCATCATTCTCTGTAGTTTCCGCCTCGGCAGACTGTCCATCGCTAACAATTTGTTGAGCAGGTATACCACCTGCCACTAGCACCGATTTCTGTTGCGAATGGGACCTCGAAAACACTTCATCCGCGTCGAGAAAGCAATCAAAGCCATGAAAATCTTCCTCGGCCAAAGACATTAAACTTGGTAAAATAGGTATGCGGCTCAATGTTCTTAGGCCATCGCTGAAGGTTTGCAATATATCTATATGTTTAGCACGTTGTTCCAAATGCTGTTCAAAAGCAGCACAAAATTTGACAAAACGCTGACGAAACTCTTCAATCAGATCTTCCATATTGGCCACCACAGCCCACCAACCCTGCTGTTGCAAGTGTTGCTCATACACCAGACGTTCGGAAAAACGTTCATCATCGCGCGCAATTTCGTAAATTTTCATTGCTAATTGCGTGCGCTTTTCCACCGAAGACAAGATCGTCGGCAAAAGTTTGCAACGCTCTATTTGCTCCACGAATTCAAGATCACGTTCTTCCTCAGCTTTCTGATCCTTCTTCTTATCAATTTTTTGTTCATTTTTTGGATCAGCTGGGTCACGATTCTCCTCAATTAAAAACATATATATGGGATTCGTATCGGTACCAGCCGAATAATAAGAGACTTGTGTAGTTTGGTTCAACATTTCGCCGCCGCTTACCAATAGAACGATGTTCTTAGACGGCAATCCGTGCACACGTTCAATGGTCTCTTTGAGGTTTTCAACTGATGACAGTGCCACTGCCATGTCAAAGGACATCATGCGTCCGACGTCGACATGAAATACATACAACATCACGAAATTGCTTGGTTTAGCTACCAGTTATGAATGAAGTTTGTTTGTGTATTGACCCTAGCTAGCTATTGGCAGTGCTACAAAATGTTATTTTAAAATTTTCTCTTCTTAATAAATAAATTCTTTTAGCGTCCCTGTGCGATGAATCAAACGTTACAGGACTTAATGAAGGAAAAAGTGCTTATGCAAAGGACAAAATCACGGCTTCAAGAACGATTGTTATGCGTTTTGCTGTTGGTGTTGCTTGGCGATGGTTGCAGCGATGACGGAGGCGGTGGCAGCGAAGATGAAGAAAACTGAAAGAGAGACAGTGGTGGCGACGATCAACGTAGACTTGAAAGTATTGCACGTAATCATAAAAAGGCTGTTGATTGGATATCGACCCTTGAAAATATACGAAAAAAATTTAAGTACTATTTATTGTACGTTTATAATAGAAGTTTATGTGGAAAAATTTGTATTAAATTGTATTTGCATTATGAACACACATAACATATGTATTTAATTATTATGTAAGATGATAATTTATATACGAATGTATTAAGTATTAAATGTTATTTAAATATGCTAGTAGCTTACAGTTCAAATCTTAACTAATCAGTGGAAATACTAGTCAAAAGCTAGTATTTTAAAGATGAAATCATACCAGTTCTCTATTCATTGGGAAATCAACAGTAACGGGAATAATAAAAATTTCAACCAACACACCTGCGATATGTTGAGTTATTTTTAAGCACTCTCTGACTCTCGCTGCAGGCAAATTTATTTTACTTTTTTTTATGCCTTTCTTAGTAACTTTGTTCCGAAGTTGTGTGTATCAGGTAGAGAAGAGATAGACCCGTCAAAATTTATGCCGATCGAGTCAGAATGACAAGTTAAGTTGAGTTAGCCAAGTCCCACCATTCGTCTGTTTGTATGCATACTAGTCCCTCACACTTAAACGATCATTTGCCAGATCGAACGATTATAGCATATATATTCGGGCCATAAATTTGTGAAAAAAATATTTAAGAGCATGAAATTACTCGAAATTTCTCTCGCAATACAGCCAATCAATAGCAGGTCAAAAAAAAAAGTTGGTTATCATACGAACATAACGCTCCGAATTGACAGTCTCTCATGGTCGTTTTCAAAGAATTAAGGACCAATCACACTACCAGACCAAAGAGTGCACAAGATCCAGAGTGCACCTCTCCTTAAATATTTAAGGATTATCGAAGTCCCAAGTGCGACATATTTCACCGAGTTCGAAAAATTGCCGAAACATGGCCACGTTTGAATCACCTTTTTTTTGTAGGTTTTAACAATTTTAACAGCTTGTGCGGTTGTTAAGCGATCCATTTTCATAAATTCTTACCATTTGACTAAAACAAAACATGTTTGGTATGACAGTCAAGTTTGACAGATATCAAAATACAGCCCTGTACTTTTGAAACCACGTAATTGATAGCCCTATATATTTATATACAGACATCCATGTGATTAATTGAGGGATGAACACCAAAAGTGCTAAATCGCTAATAAATAATTTATGAAAAATTTGAAAAATTTCGTAAACGTAAAAAAAACTTACTCTCACTTTTTATTTATATGTACGTGTATGTATATGTACATGCGAGTACATATAGGTATATAGTTATCACCAGTAATTTTTAAATAAATCTAAAGAATAATTCATGAAATGAAAAAAAAAAAAATTCATAAATTTATATACGGAATTCATCGAATTCGTTGCTGCTCCCACGCGAATGACGCTTATAAATCGAATCGGCAATGTAAATTAAGTGCGAAGGTCGCGCTGTTCATTTGTATTTATTGTAGAAAAATGTATGTATGTACATATATGAACTATACTATTAGAGTTCAGCAACATTCGTTATACGAATGGCAATTTGTTGATGGGGGTGCATGACCGCGTTGAATTTTTGATTAGGCATTTTAAAATATTTTATTTTCGGAAGTTTATACATAATATATACATATGGTACATATATATATGTTTTGTTTATACTATTTATACGACCAATTTTTCGTCTTACAGTTTATGAGCTAAATTTATATTAACTTATTATTTGACCACAAAAACTTGATTTTTTTCCTGTTTCTGTGTTATATGTTCAACATTCTTTTTATAAAAAAAAAAAGATTGTTTTTTTTTTTAAATCATTTATCCGAAAGCTATTAGAAGAACTAGTTGCGGTTTTGGGGGATTTATAATAATAATAATTGGTCACAGGGTGTGTATTCGTATGTTATGTATTATATTACATATGTATGTATGTACATATGTATGCTCTCCAGTGATGTATGTGTTTTTGTAAATTTACTGAAACACATACATATGTACCTTCTGCTCAAATATAAACTCGACAAGGACAAGACATATGGCCATACTTTTTTTTGCTTCGGTTGGCAGGACTGTTATTTGTTTACATATCAAATTTGAGCGCGATCTGTCACATAGTTTTTTTTTATGGCACTATAAACAAGTCAACCTCGAGTGTGTTTTTCGAATTTTACTATGGAAATTAACGTTGAGCAAAGAGTTTGTTTGAAATTTTGTTATTCCAATGGAATAAGTGCGACGGACGCAATTAAAATGTTGCAGAAGGCATATGGGGAGTCTTGCCTATCACGTGCACGTATTTTTGATTGGTATAAGTCGTTCAAGGACGGCCGTACATCGTTGGAGAACTTGCCCCATGATCGTCGTCCAGCAACGTCAATAAACGAAGAAAACGTCGAAAAAGTAAAGAAAATTGTAATGGAAAATCGTCGTGTGACTGAAAGAGAGATAGCTAGTGAGCTCAACATATCAAATGGATCCGCTCATAGCATTATTCACGATGTTTTGGGCATGAGGCATGTGTCTGCTCGACTTGTTCCAAAATTGTTGCTCATACGTCTCGTCTTGTACGCGATTATTTGACCAAAAACAACGTAAATATTGTTCCGCAAGCACCGTATTCACCCGACATGGTACCGTGTGACTTGTTTCTTTTCCCTAAACTCAAATTGCCGCTTCGTGGAAAGCATTTTCAGTCGATTGAAGTCATAAAAGAGAATTCGAAGAAGGAACTGAAAGCCATACCTAAAGCGGCCTACCAGAAGTGTTATGAAGATTGGAAAAAAAGGTGGCATATGTGTATCGCCACTAATGGTGACTATTTTGAAGGGGATAAAATAAATATTGAAGAATAATTAACCGTTTTTGTTTTATTGAGCCAGTCTCGTTTATATTTGAGCAGAAGGTATGTACGAGCAGTTTACTAACTTTCACCGTACATAAATTATTGTCAGCATTCTACATACATACATACATATGTACAAATACATATATTCTTTATGATTAAAAGATTTGTAAAGCAGCGCTGGTTACATAGTATGTATGTATGTATGTATGTACATAGATATTTATTTTTATTTTTGAGCAAATAGCCGACAATGTGTATTGTAATGAAACGCAAACAAACTGATAATACAATCACAGCAAAAAAATTAAAAATAATAGTAACAACTTCAACAGCAACAACAAATTATAGCAATTGTAATAACTACATATAATGAAACATTACAATTATTGCGATATACACATGCACACATAGTACATATGAATGTAGGTATGTATGTACATAGTCTAGTTCATGTATGTATATGCAAAAGAAACAACAATCACATAACGATTCACATACCTATGTATGAATATGAGCATTTGAAATAAAAGCAAAAAAAAAAAAAATAAAAAAATCGTCTGTAGACTGAAATATTGAAAACAAATCACAAGCAAAACACGCGAACCAAGCAAAAATAAAAAAAGCGCACAACATAGACGAGCAAAATAAAAAATGCGGAATGATAAGAAGTGTATATAGTATAGGTATGTATGTATTGTATATGCATGTACATACATATGTACGTATATACATATGTGTCACGACAAACAGCTTTTTCACTTTTTCTCCCTGCTTTATTTATTTCTCAACATGTTTTTCAAAACAAAATAAACATAAATATGTACATGCATATGTAGCTTTAAAAGCGAGTGAAGTGTGCACACACGTACATACACGTATGTACACATGTAGGTATTTAATAAAAGAGAATAAAAAAAAAACCAAATTTTAGAAACAAACTCAGAAGCAAGCTAATTAAGACAGAAATAGTGAAACGAGAAACATTGAAACATTGAAACATATTCAAACTCATCTCGTGGATGATGAAAGAATATTCACGTACATACATACATGCATACGTGTATGTACATATCGCACACTAAATTAAAAAACGTCACAACTCTATTAATCTTAAAAAATTCTAGTGACGAGAGTAACATGAAAAATGGCACAACGGTATATTTTTTTTTAACAATTTTTGGCTTTCGTTAGAGATGAGTTTTATTCACTGAATTATGAAAAATAAAAACAATTTTTAAAAAGCTTGAGCGTGACGAGTTGTGATTTAGTGTATGACATGTATGGATCATGGGTGAAACATACATATAGGGTTATCCATTTCGTGGCTTCAAAAGTACAATGCTGTTTTTTGATATCTGTCTAACCAAACTTGTTTTGTTTTCATCAAAAGGTAGGCACATTTATGAAAGTAGATCACTTAACAACCACACAACCCGTTAAAATTGTTAAAATCTACTACAAAAATGGTGATTCAAACGTGGCCACATTTCGTACTTTAAGAGGAGATTATGGTCCATATAAACGTCAAACTACTCAAGTAAATGGTAAAATTTTAAAGAATTTTCGAGGGACTGTATCTCTGTAACCGATTGTAATGCCTGTGCATTATTGTTTTGCTCGTTCCACCTCAAATATCGCTACTGTGAGTACTGTGAGTGAAAGCGAAGACGAAGACCCGAATGTGTCTATTTCTCGACGCTCTCAATAGCAGGGACTTCTTTACGGCACAATATGGGTTATTTCGCTCTTGGACTTACACTGAGGCGGTCATTTGAATGATGTAGTGTCTGTCCCACATACTTAATGCCAAGGTTGAAAATGTATAATAAAAAAAGAATTTCACAAAAAAAAATTACTTTAAATGCATTTTATTTACATTTATTTTAGAAACCGCAAAATGGATACGCCTGTACTCATACATACCTATAATAGTAAATGTGAACCGAGAATTTGAAGCAAGAAGTTTTTGGCTTTGAAACATAATTAAAAAATATTAAGTTTTGATGAACTATTATTTTTGATAATTTTTTTATTGTTAAAGTGATAATCTAAAATTTCAATGTAAAATACGAGTAGAATGAAAATTTTATATATTCGAGATTTGATATATGTATTTACAATGTAAATATATCCATTAAATCGAGATTTTACTGTATAAATTAGATAGATGTGTTCATATGA
Organism: Ceratitis rosa; assembly: GCA_037013455.1. Taxonomy (NCBI): domain Eukaryota; kingdom Metazoa; phylum Arthropoda; class Insecta; order Diptera; family Tephritidae; genus Ceratitis; species Ceratitis rosa. Next base: position 4,446,161 of record JAWMAG010000039.1, read on the forward strand.
ACTTTTCTTTTATACATACATACTCGTATGTATATGTATGAATTTAGAATGAAAGCAGCCAAACGCATACACACATACTTATGTGCATATATACATATGTATGTATTTGCAAATGAAATCATTGAAATGAATGAGTTTTTATTTATATCACCGCGACGCTATTACGCTTTGACAGCCGCTAAGGCGCTTTACCTACACGTGTCCGACGCAAAAAAACTAAGCAACAACACCAACAGCAGCAACAACTACTACCACCAATAATAAAGTATGTAAATAAACAAATAAATAAACATATATAAGCAAAAGACAATTTCGTACAAAAAAAAAAAAAAAAAAAGAAATAGACACTGTCTTTAGCTATATCGAAGATTTTATGCCTTTCAAGCAAAAATTTTAAATTAAATTTTAGGGGTTTACTTATAAGTTAATATTTATATTTAATACATTTCTCAATGCAAAACTAACAAAAATTGTAAAGTAATGAGCGGCTTGTAGGGGAATGATTAGGCTTATTACTAACGTATTTAGTGACTCATGATTTGTATAGGTATATACGAGGTTTCATTACTACGAATATCAGGCAATTAGCCTTCGAGCAATCGTCCACCAAGCAACATAGTCGGGAGTGAAAAGTGAATTATGGAAAAAATCTAATATCGTGTCTTTATCATAATGAGTAAATTTTTAAAATTCCACATGACTAAGGTCAACGCAAGATGGTTCCCGAGAATGCTCACGCAACCGCAAAAACAACAGCGCGTAAAGTTCAAGTGCAGCTTTGAACTTCTGTTATGAAGAGAAGGATGGTGTATTGAGTCGAATTGCTACTCGAGACGAAAATTGGGTTCATCACTACGAACCTGAGTCGAAACCGGACTCCATGCAGTGGTATAAAAAGGTCTCCTAAGAAGTTTAGTTGGGAAACTCATCGCAACGGTTTTTTGGGACTTGGGAGGAATATTACTGATCGATTACAAAGGTTAAGATATTTTCTGTAACTGGAACATATCACGCTTTTAAAGAGAAAAACAGTGAGAATTAACGAAAGGTAAGCTGTTTTTGCATGACAACGCGTCCGGCCATAAGAGCCGCTTTGCGTTGGCTGCCCTGCACAAGGCAACGTTCGATATTTTAAATAACCAGGCAGGTCCCCAAGTGATTACTACCCGTTTCCTGAAATAAAATAAGGGTTGACTGGTAAAAAATTTATCACCGAGATGAAGTCAAGGAGACAATTATGGTGTATATTAAAGATAAAGTAACAAAGGAAATGAAACTGCAGATGAACTGGCAAAAGAAGCAGCAGCAACAAAGCTAATAAGGCATGTACCATTCTTATCTAATGGTCAACATACAATTAAAGAAGAACTAAGAGTAGAAGAGAATTACAGAGGAAATAGGTATTGGCCTAGATTATCGGGACTAAAATAGGCCAAAGAACTTATAGGCGAAAGATTTACACAATTTATCCTACTCAGTAAAAATAATTAAAGAGTCATTTCAGGGGTAGTTTAGACTGCGATGTCATATGGACAAGCTGGGTATCAGCTTCGAATACACATGTCGCTTTTGGCATGGGGAGCCGCAAACAACTGTGTATATATTAAAAGGTCGCAAGAAGAAGGCTAAAATACCGTGGAGAATTACAGCTTTGGCATATATTTCCAAAATATCCAATGTTTCCTAAAGGCATTGAGGTTATACGAAGAGTTGTAATGAGTCCAGAAGGCACAATAGACCTAAGATCGCAGTGCAGATCCTCTACACAATGTATTCTAATCTAATCTAATTTGTACTTCCGTTTTGGTTCTCACAGATCTTTCATGTTCGTAAAAGGTATAAAAAGCTAGAATGAGCATCTATTTAGCATGAAATAAGCGTGTGTGATTATAAGGCATTGGTTGTTGGTGACGATGTAAGAAAATGTACAATATTTAAATATGAAATACATATGTACATACATATATCTATGTATCTATGCACATAAGTTATGTACGTGCATAAAAACTCAAAATGAATTATTTACATATTTACATCTAAGCCATATTTTCATTTTCGAAAGCTATAAATAATGTTACAATAGCAACAATGGAGCAAAAAATTATATACATATGTAGTTTATAGTATTAATGCCGTGAAAAGTAAAAACATATTCATATACATATGTGTATGTATGTGTATAAAACAAAATACCTCATTTTTTGCATCAGAAACTAGCAGAAGAGTTATAAACGGAGGAGGGGAGGGAGAGAGATATGCATACATATACATACATACAGACACACTTTGTCGACAAAATGTCTGACACTTTTAGTTATGAAGCACATACCTATTTACGTCCAAGGCATAAAATACACCTCACCTCGAGTGGTTTATTGTTGATAAACTCAAGAAATAATTCATTATCAGTGATTTTTGCAAAAAGAGGAAAGAAAAAACAAATTTAACAAGTAATGATTGCGTGTTGTTTTGATGTCTAGTCTTTATTTGACTTACGATGTAAACAATTATTGTTATAAATCATATGTATATGTATGTATGTATTAATTTCACAAGTTTACTTAATAAGCCTTTATTTTATAGTCACCTTCCATACATACATCAACTACAGTTTTGTAGACATTTTTTTTGCAACTGAAATGACTAATCGGCGATCGCAGAGCCATTAAGTGCTTCAGGTGGTTTAGGTGTTTTTTCTATTAACTGCAGATGTTTGTATGTTGCATGTGTATGTATGTATTAATTTTTCTAATTGCTATCGCTCCCCCGCAAGGAATGCAAACGCCAAGCCCTCAGAGTGTACCTATTTTTGACATGAAAAAAGCAGCTCCTCATAAAAAATCCATCAGTCTTTCAGTTCAGAGCCGCCTTAGAATAAACATATTGGAGGAGGTGCTCGGCCGAAAATCGCTTCAGCGCCAATTATATATTATTAGGTATAAGTATAAGTATGTCCAAAGGTATATAACATACATATGTATGTACATCGAATGTTCTATGGATTTGTACGAATGTCCAGAGAGAGAAGCGAGTTCTTTGTTTTCTATGGAGTCCGTGAATGACGCTAAATATTTTAGTCATAACAAATATGTACATACATACATACATACAGTTACTTACAAAAGTATTTTGCGTATTATTTAATACAAATGGCAAAAGAAAAAGTTAGCTGCAGCTGATAAAACAACATTTTATATCTGCACAATGAGTACAAAACTATTACATACCTTTATAAAAATTATTAGTTTATGTCACAAATGATAGAAAAATGTAATAAAACGAAAATGTGACACCGTCAATTGAGAGTGAGAAAAGGACGGAAAATATTGGCGATAAATTTGCAAAAAGTCGCATACATCAGTTCCCACTATTAATGCCAAGCTAAAAAATAGTTCAAAAATAGTTCATAATAATAATGTTCATGTTCTAAAAATTAGCAGTTATTAGTGACGAAAGCAAGTATGTATATACATAATTTTTTGATAGAATGGTTGTCGTATGGTGTCACGAAATCCATATAAAACACTGTAGGTATTAAAAGCATTACGTTCACTGTTGAGTGATGTAGATTCTGGCACGGGAAGGGCTAGTTATTGAATAATGCACAATGTTAAAGCATCTGTATTTGTCCAATTTTTAGAAAAAATACATCTCTGGGCAGAAAAAATCGATATGTTGAATAATTAAAATGGAGGGACCACCTACCGTTTATTCCGTAATGGATGGATTTTTATTTATTTTTTTTTCATGTCAGAAATACACTCACTCGGAGTGTTTGACATTCCCTGCCGCGAGACGACTGGAAATAGAAAAATTAATTGAACTAGGACTCGAACCCTGGTCTTCAGAATGGCTATTGCGGTCGCCAATGTAGTATTTAGTAATAGTTATAGAAGCATGAAGCTAAATTAGCAAATAAATCGAAAACATGAGGAAAAACAAAGCTTGGCTTAATCATCGTTATATGCAAAATAAATACTTCTGTGAGTAACTGTCCATACATACACGTACATATACATATTTATGTATACATTGATACGAACATTTGGTAAATTATTTTTTTACCAAAGAAAATATTTGTAGTGCGATAAGAAAGTATATTTATTTATTTATTTATTTGTATGAAAAATAATTATGAATAATTACATTATAAATAAGACGTGTCAATTAACATTGGTCTAAAAATAATTATTGAAAATTGAAATAATAAATATTTATTTCATCTTATGCAAGATTAAAATTAATTTCAATGAATACGAATAATTCTCAAGGGAAGCAATTTCAGTTGTTTAGAATGCATTAAATTTTTGGGGATTTTTAGAGGAACTTTGGGTATTTTAATATTTACGAACACGAAGTAGGTAAACCAGGCATCTTTAATTGAATTACACTCCAGTATTTTATTATAAAATTCTATTAAGTTTTAACATTGAAATTAAAATTATTTCTTTAATGTTTCTTGCTCAAATAATTTTTTTTTTTTTTGAAATTAAAACAGGTAATTTTATATTTACACAGTGAAACTGGTGCTTTTTATATATCAGCTGTTGAATGTTCCCCGATCCGAATTGGCATGTTGATATTAATTTACAAAATGGAGGAAAATACTAAGCCGAAGAAAAAAGGTTATATAATAAATACCGAAACTCGAACTTTTATCTTAAAAATTTGCAGCCGTTGTCTATGGCTATTGCTAGTTGTTCCACTTACCATATAGCATTGACAGAGGACAGCGTTAAACCCTATTAACTGCATTAATCAGAATTAAATCAGGAGTTACTAATGCTAACTTCAAACATAACACTCAAAATTGAAAATTGACAGGTGTATTCTATTGTGAATGAAAAATAACCAACAGCTGTTTGTCAATTTGTAAAGTGACAGGTAAACGCATATTTACAATGCAATAATCATTTTTCTCTAGAGTGGAATGCAAGTTCTGATGTTATTGTTAGACTTTTGATTTGCTGAACTTTTTCGCATAATTTTTGAAAGAAAGTGCCAATGCCAATCAATATTTTCAAATATGAATGAGGGATATACATATAAATATACTTATTAAAAATATTATACTGCTGTCTGTCACCTACAAATTTGTATCCGATTAAGTATGCAGTTGATCGGGGTTAACGCTGCCGTCTGATTAGGCTATTATTATGTACAGCAAGGGGCTATCAAACAGCTGATTATTATTTACACTAACTTGAGCCGGATAAGTGCGCGAAAATACATAAATTATACTACAAATAGCCATTTTTTAAGAAATCTCACAGACATTTTGCGAAATATTGATTTTAGACGCACGATCGCCGAATGTCTTAACTCACTTGTATTATATTAAACAAAACTTAACACTTTGAAATTCCCGGACAAATGATCAAACTTCCTTTATGGCTTGAAGATTGGATAGATCTTTCTTCTTTTCCCAAGAAATTCATAACCTTTTGTGCAAACATATGTATGCATGTCCACTAGTATGGGTATATAGAAGTTGTAACTTCATGTTTTTCAAACATTAGGGGAATTCTCTGAAACTAGGAAATGCTTATTATGCGAAAATTTTCTAAATAACGAGAAAAAGCTGACATAGGGTTGCTTTTTTCTTCTTGCAATCTGCGGAGAATAAATATACGTGAGTCCGGGTATAGAATAGCATTTGGTGCAGTTGATTTGTTATTGAACAAATGTAGAGATGGGAAAAACGTACAATGCTTGGACCATAGCAAGTATTTACTAGATTAAGGAGGATACTCCCATTCAACTTGATTGCAAATACATACATGTGGCGTTTTGAAAATGTGAATACGTAGATAAGTAAAAATGTTTGTACATATGTGTGAATATGCATGGAATGGACATCTGAAAATTCGTATTTCTTCTTCGCTCCGACACAAAGTACTGGCGCCGACCATTTTCCTTACACTTTTCATTAGTACAATACAGTTACAGTGGTTACAGAAAAGTGAAATGTATAATAAAAATTGTAGATATGTAAACAAATGACCAAATATGCATATGCCATTGTGTGTGTGTGTGTGTGTGTGTGTATTAGATTGTGTGATTTTTTATTATTACAAAATCTGAAAAAATCCATGCAACTCTCGCACATACAAATTTTCTTTGTTCTTAAATCTTTCGAAAACAGCTAAAAGTCAGCCACCAAATCGAAAGAGTCAAACTCCGTGAGCTCACATGTGAACGGTTGCTTCGATATTTAAGGTTATGTTTCCATTCTTAAATAAAATTTAATAATTTTCATAAATATTTACGCCACGCCGTACCACAGCACAGCACAACACATGCGGATATACAAACAGGTGTATATACATACATACATATGTCATCATTTCCCAGCAAACTCTTTACACAAAATAAGGTCAATGTATGGGATTTTAGAGTCGTTTACTTCGGTTGATGCGAAGCATTTTTTTTTTTTAAAACAACAAAAAAAAGAAACCATTTCGATAAATATAATATACCAGCACTAGTGGACAACAATTTTCCGTTTATTGTTATTACTGTTTATTTTTCATAAACTTTCACATTTTGTTATTTTTTTCATATTTGACACTAGTCAACCGAGTGATACGAACCGCTACAACAACAACAACAACAACAACGAGTATGAAAGAAAGGTGAATATACACACAAATGAATTTATTCCCAGAGGAAAGCCCTACATACACGTATGTTTGTATGTAGATATGAATATTTACTTAAGTACGTAGCTTTTATGTAAACAATTTACGCGTAGTTTAGATTAGATATGAGTAATAAACATAAATTCTCGAAAAATACACATTTGAGTGCATTTATAGACGGATATATTCTTTATTTATTGGTATTTTTTTCTTAGCTCCTTGACGAAGGACAGTAGTTAACACAATAGTTTCCAAATGTGTTGCTATGCTAGAAGCTTGCTTGCTCGGTGTTCGAGAAGTTTTCAGTAGGTAAAAATCACGTACCACAATTTATAATAACCAAATTTTATACTCTTCTATCAACTTTTAAGGAAATCCTGTCAAAATAATTTATAGTGTGACAAACGATAAATTTCACGACTTTATGGGATTGTTGTTTACCAAAAGCAGCGAAAGAGACGTAAGCGGGGGGGTTATTTATGAACAAGATGATCAAGTCAATTAAGTTCGTTCATGTGCTGGTTGTTTAAGCAAACAATAAAACTTTTGCACAAAACTTATACGAATACGCAAAAGTAGGTTAAGTGCGGCATATCAAAATTAATTGTTTCGCCAATCAGGCAATGTAATCATTAATGAATAAATACTTTTATTTTGAAAGGAAAATTCGTATAATTTAATTTGTTTGAGCACATTTCAAAAATGGACCCCAGCAAGGCAATCAGGCAGCTGAAAATGTGAATAGCAACTATGGTCCTGATACCATAACAGTCATCTTACAAATTATGGTTTCGTCGATTTCGTTCCGGTAATTTTGATGTAAAAAATGCTCCACGGTGTGTAAGCCTACCGAAAATATATATTTGTTCTGATTGCCCAGATGGGAAACAACGCCACACCACACCATCGGTAGGGATACGTCAGAAACTCCGAGAGCTTAGTTCTTATGCATCCACCTAATAGTCCGGACCTTTTGGCCTCAAGAGAAGCCTGTGAAAATCGATTGTTCCTATTTTTTGGCACTAAGCACAAGGGTTTCTATGAGAGAGGCAAGAAGTTATCGAGCGAAACGGTGCTTATTTGAAATAATTCGAACAATTATAACTATGGTTAATAAAGTCTTCAATTTAAGGCAAAAGTAATGGATGTATGTACGTAATTACATATATATTTAATTAACATACATATTAAATAATTAATTAATTAATTAAATTAACAAAACAAAATACATATTTACATTAAATATGTACATACATTCATGTGTGCAATTTTGAATTTTTTTATATAAAATTCGAAAGTTTTAGAGTGCAGAGTACTTTGCAACGTTTATACATATGGTAAATGTAAATATTTTGATTACTCGCCATTACCTGCTTGAATATCAAACATTTTATATATAAAATACTTTGTGATATTCATTAAAATTTTCCATAAATAAAAATATTATAAATAACTCAATCAAATGCTAAAATACCTTTTTGCAAATTGAAGTAGAGACAACCCTTGACTGACATTGCATTTTAAACATTAATATGTGCATACATACACACAGACACATCTATTATTGTAGCAGACGGCATTTAACGTATGAATCAGTGAAATTTCATTGTTTAATTCTATCTTTGCCTTGCACTAGTGTACATTTCTATTTTTGTTGCTAATTTGCACTACACACGGGTACATGCATACATATGTAAATGTGTACATACATACATACATACTATACCAAAGCAAACATTTCAACACTCTTTTATTTGCTTATACATATGTAGCTCCTAAATAATTATTAACCGATAATTTTTTAACTTCTTGAAGAATAAAAGAATATGGAATTTAACTAGATAACTCGACTTATAAAATAGCTTTCCTTTAAGAGTGATTAATGGTTAATGGAACATATACACAACGAAAATGTCTTAAAATATTATATGTACATACATACATACACGTATGTATTTATTAGGAACGTATGTATATTTTAAATGAAGAATGCATTTGAAAGACCAAATGATTGTCAATGTCGGTGGAAAGACACATAAGCAAAAATATTACTATCACCTTTCGAGTCATATGACCTACCAAATGAGGGTTATTGTTCTTGCAGGGTGAAATCTATGTATGTAGGTATATGTAGGCATACTATATACACTTTTACTATGCGCAAACAACTCGCATATATTACATGTATGTACATACCATATACATGTATCTACATACATATTACTATTACCCTAGAGAAAAAAAGCGACACTAAAAAAACACACCAGTAGTTTGTAAATATGTATAAAAAAATAGAAATGGTGATGTAGTTATTATACCAACACACACTCTACCTATTATCAAACAAAAGTTGTTAACACAACACACGGGTTTTGGAATCAATTTCACTGTGCGTACCTCAACTCTCCCCACTCACTCACAAGACAAAATACGGATATTTAGAAAATAAAATATTCTGTTAGAAGAGCTCAAATACATACATATATGTAGCATTTTCAATCGTAGGCATATGTTTTCCACAATACTGTGCATACATAGATACTAATACAACTTGTTAGTGGGGGTGCAAACACTGAGAGTTGTACTGTCTCGACTGCCTAAAATGATTGCCATGCATTAAGGTTGTACAACACATGCAACATGCACAAGCAGTTTATATGTATGTATGTTTGCTCAAGCCAACGAAACGAAAACCGTAGAAAACATATGATTTATATATATTTATGTATGTATGTATATACATTACCTATATATGTACATACTCAAAAATTTGTATATAGGTACATATGTATGTTTACCTAGCGTGGTGCACGATTGCAGTTGCAGTCAATCACGTACAAATGTGCGAGGGAGACAACAACGAAAACAATGAAAAGTGCATGTAAATAGGAAAACGGTGGAGTGGGAACCGATAGAAAAGTTATCAAGATACATATGTACACACATACGTACGTTTCTCATATTCTTTTGGATAGGAAAGCCAAAATGGAAAATGAAAAACTGAACTTGGCTAAGTATGTACATAAGTACTTATTTAGAAAACAAAATGAAGGTATAACTTACCCTGTTTTTCTGAAGATAATCGGTTAATAAGTGCTTTGGGCAAACATTTAAATCAACAGCAAACTTTTATCCATTAGTTAATGTCCGTACTTTTATGTATATTATTTATCCTTTGAAATTATGGAGAATTCAAACCAAAAAATTTATATTAAATGTACGGGGTGTCCCATCAGACGTCTTTTTATACATACATACATATGTATATGTGCATATTATATCTTGTTACACCAGTTTTTTTTTTTTGTAATAACCAAACTACAAGTCCCTCTTCGATTTCTAAGCACAGATATAAAGCAAATTTGGTTTAGTTTTATGTTGCGTTTTATTTTATTTACTTCTTTTACAGCTCCTTTGGCTCTACAATTTTACACGTTATTTGGAATTGTTCGCGTTGTCCGTTCAAGAGTATTGCGTATGTTTGCTTTTTGGGTTCGATGCTTGTGTGCGCATGTGTATGTGTTCTTTATTTATACTTCCTTTTTATGTTTTTCTCTTCTTATATATTTCAATTCTTTACACTTGCTCTATTTCATCTTTATATGTATTCAATCTTTTTCTAATGGCTACTTCGTATCTTTTTATACCTGTTTTTCAATATAACTTACGAAGATTTAATTTCACCGATTAATACAAAATATACTTTATCGAAAGTAAATGTAACAAAATCCGATATTAATCCATAATTACAAAATTTTTCTTTGCTGTTTTTGTATCTTTCAAGTACACCAATTCTTTGTTCTAATCATACGATTACAGTTCTGCTTTTCTAGTACACACATATATATTTATATGCATATATTTATTTTAGTCCCAAAGAAACTCTCCAGCTGCGATTATATACATATACATTTTAACTATTACTCAATCACAGGATATATATTTTAACTTTTTTTTGATTATAAATGTATTTCGCGTTTACTTTTCTTAATATAAATTAAAAATTAGAGCGTATAAAAAATTTCTAGCACAATGCACAACAACGCACTTTTCGACTTGTTTCGACTTCCAATGTGTAGTGAGAGAATAAAACTCGGCTGACAGAATTGAGGGTGCAAAATATTCCAGGCACCTAATTGTCAGGGTTGTATTTACAATTCTACTACTTTGTACAGTATCCGTTCACTTTTGCAATTGTTATCGAAAATGTACTTGAGAAATCCATACATTTTCATCTCTATTAACTATGTTTCGCAACATTCTGTTATCAGTTAACGTGGTTTGCGAAAAATTTAGGAACTTAGATCACAAAGTCCTGGCTTGCTTTTAAATATAATTTTTGCCATTTGATCGCTTTGTTCTCACTTCACAACAAGACTGCCTCTCAGAATTTTTTTTTTACATATTAGAATTTATTATTTCCCGCTTCAAAACTTTGCCAGCTTTTCCGCAAATATTCTGTGATTACTTTCTTGTTATCAATTGCAAGAAGTTTCCGCCCTCGTAAAAGTTCATTGAACACATTATTCTGTAATGAATTTAGCTTGTCATTCTTAAATACCATACATAAAACACGAACAACAATATGTAGAATAATAAATAATTAATTTAAAGTAATCATAAATCATAAGCTGTAACTACTTTGTTTTTGATTTGGTTATTTCTGGTTCATTTGATAACTATTAAAAACAATGTTTTGAACCCGTTACAAAAAATTTCATTTAAACTCGTTTCTTCATCGCTGCCACTCTTTGTTGCTCCATTTGATCATGAGCAGAATGTAAAAGATTTATTTCTTGCAATTTCCAAAATTTGAAAATCGATAGTTTCTCAATGGCTATTAAGTGAAATAGGGTCGAAATGAAACGCAACTAACTTCGTTGTCAGTTTGATGTAAAAGATTTTTCATATGTTTTCTTCGCCCTTCATTCGTTCAATAAGTTTCCAAAAGTTTTCGTCTACTCTTCAATTAATATATAAAATGGCGTAAACTTTTATTATAAAAACTTGCATCGTTCTACACAAAGATTATTTATTGTTATAAAAAGTCTGAATCGAGTGACGAGTGAAGAATATTTGCCAGCGTGTCTCGCCCAGGTGTAAAGTTGAAAAGTGAGTGTCTATTGATAGGCTACAATATAATGAAAATTGCTAGAGCGTCATATTTGCAAATCAGATTTTATATATGTATATTATACCATATAACAAAATAAAATAAATAATTAGTATATCGTTATATTCTATAGAAAAAAGTTATAAATTTATAAAATATGGAATTCCAACAACCACCACCACCACTTCCACAACCCGATATTTCACAACCACCACCACAATTAACAGCGCCATCTGCGCTAGCAACAAACGCCACACTACTACCTTCACAGTCAGGCGGCGGGAACCCATACGGTTCGCACCATCGCAATCATTACCATCCACATCATGGGGGCACCGGCAAGCCTGGACACCCGTATTTCAAACCATTCAATCCTGGAGGATTTCAGAGACCATTCGGTATGACACAAGACGATTTTGATGGCAAACGTCTAAGAAAGAGTGTTATGAGAAAAACAGTTGATTATAATGCATCTATCGTAAAAGCGTTAGAGGTAAATTTAATGAAATGTAACTCGTTAGTACAGGTTAGTTTATACATAATATATTTCCATTTGTTGTAGACACGACTTTGGACACGTGATCATAGAGATCGGCATGCCACACAACCTGAAAGCATATATGTGCCCGAACTTTTACCACCGTCCAGCTATTTGGACAATCCCTCCAACGCTGTAACCACACGTTTTGTTAAAACTGCCACCAATAAAATGCGGTGTCCGATTTTCACACTCGCTTGGACACCGGAAGGCAGACGGTTGGTTACAGGTGCCAGCTCCGGTGAATTTACACTATGGAATGGGTTGACCTTCAACTTTGAAACCATATTACAGGTAAGTACAAAATCAAATAAAATTTTTTTTAAGGTAAATCTACAAATTTCGTACAAAATATATATAAATATATATTTAGAAAAACATTTTCAAAAAAAAAAGAAGAAAATTAGATTATTTTAAAATTTTGTTTAACACAATTTGTTTGCATTTTGTTTTTTTGCATCTTCACAATTACAACTTCCTGTCCTTATCCACACCACTGATATTGATGTTTCGACTATGGCTTGCTATAATAGGCCCACGATGTTCCTGTTCGGACTATGGTATGGTCTCACAATGACAGCTGGATGGTGACTGGCGACCACTCGGGCTACGTCAAGTATTGGCAATCGAATATGAACAACGTGAAAATGTTTCAGGCGCACAAGGAAGCAATTAGGGGAATAAGGTATAGCTTACTAATTCCACTTCTTTTATACTTTTTATTTCTCGTACATAAAACTATTTTTATTATCAACTTCAACACAGCCACAACTTCTTTTCTTGTTAGCGTGTACTAGATCTTATACTGCAGAAAATCTCTTTAAAAAATAGTCGTTTCCTTAACACATTTGAATTTTTAGTGCAAATTCTCTAATATAGTCGAGTAACACTTGCGATAATCAATATTTGTTGAAATTGATGTAAAAAAATGTAGGTTTAACAAATAGAGTGAAATAATAAATAAAATTAACTTTTTATTCGGCGGATTCGCCCGTATGCTGGCATTATGAAGGGGCTGTGTTATATTTAAATATATATATTTTTTTACCTATAGTATAAGTAGAAGCTAAAATTCATTTGAATAATTATTGTTGTTTTTACTGTTAATAATAATATACAAAATAAAATTGTTGGTACAAATTAAGTGTGGATGCGTAAGTGTGTGTGATCTTTGTCTTTATATACAATATTTATTTTTGTTTTATTATTTTTTTTTTTAAGAATAAATAAAAAGCATAAAGCAATTTTAAAAATTAATTCAAGTTGGTACCGAACTTTACTAGAGTCAAAGCTTGCCTAAGTGTCTTAAAGAGCGACCCTATTGGTATTTACGTTTCTAAATATAATAAAATTTTATTACGCAGAAACTAGAGTAGGCAAACGGACTTTCTAGAATTAAAACGGAGCCAACACAATTTAAATTTTTACAGAAGGTATTTAAATTAATTAAAAAACACTTAAAGCAAATAAACTTAGGTGAACATTGAAAGTAGCTGTATATATTTTAAATCGCCATTAGTTTGTTTATTTCTTTTGTTTATGAATGCGTGTGAAAGTGTGTCTACGTAAAAGTGTCTTCATATTAGATATATATATATATATATACATATACAGATACTAATTTATTGCTAGGTATTTGTTAGTAAAAAAGGCCAATTTTATGAAAATAAATAAACTTAAAAAATAGAATCGACTTCGTGCCTTACTAACGTTGTTTTCTTAATCTCATTTAAATGATTTTGTTAAAGTATTTAACCAATTACAAAAAATGTACAAGCAAGTTACCATTGTTATCATAAAAATTTTTTGAAATAAAGCATTAAAGACTGATTTTTTTTTTACCAAACCATTCTTGAGATACGAATAAAGCAAGCAAATTGAGAAAAAACTATTAACAGTTGATTTTTTAATTGAAAAAGCAATTAATTTGGAATTTTCGATATTTCTGCTGCGTTTTTCTACCCGTTCGCTATTTGCGACAGCCGATTTGGTTCGTTAAAAAATAAATTTATAAAGCATATGTATGTACATACACTCCACAGTTCTCCTCCTCGCTGAGATGTGCACACATTCGTATAATGTCTGCGATAACTTTATGAAATCAAATGAATGTGCTCAAGAAACATATGGATAGACAGACAAGTAGTGATTGCTTGTTGGCCTCAGTTAATAATAATTCGTTAATTGAAATATTTCGTTTTTGTTTCTCATAATTTAACGCCTTTGCATTGAAATCTAGTTTCTCTACACAAGTGAAATCCGGATAATATTAATGAAATAAATAATAAAAATAATTTTACAAGAGTTTTACTTTTTATTCTAAATATGGGTTGGGAGCTTTTATGTTCATGAAAACCTAATAAAAACTTTTTTGCTGAAAAATTCAATCGGACTTTTTATTGCAATAGATAAGGCTTTTAGGTATATTTTGCACTAAAAAATTTTATGTACTAAAATTAATTTGGAAAAATCATTATATAGTTTAAATACATATGTATGTACGTATAGATTTATTGTTATTTATACATATTTAGCTAAATATAATTTTAAAGTGACTTGAGGAATAGTAAGGACATGGAAACACGGCTGAGGGCAGCAGCGAAAATAAGCAATATTATTACGATGCCAGTGGATTGCAAGCTCCACACATACATACATACAATCAAACATATTGATATATAAATTTATAAAGTTTGAAGATACATTTTTAAAGTTTTATATCGTGCAGAGCTAACTAAAAAATTTCCAATGTAGTCCAGATGCGTTTGACCTTATTACTACACGCATATTCGCGGATGAGAACTCTGTTCTGTTAATGATCTATTTTTAAATTATGTCAGTTTCGTAATCTGCTGTACTGTTATTGTAATTCTTAGAGTCGAAAACTATTTAATACGTGTAGATATTTCCACTCGCCATTGTCCTGATATGCCTATAGTTATGCTTATCAGATTAATCTCAACTAGTCATAACCATAGTATATGTAAATATATTAAAAGAAAAATTGTAATATATTTTGAAAATAAATTTTTACTCTTTTTTTTTTTTTGATAATTATTTTTCACGGTGCAAAATGCATTTTATATTCTGAACAAATAAAAAATGCACAAACGTTTTGCTTCATAAAAACAACAACATACATTGAAACCCAAATGCCTTCCCGATAACAACAAAATTCGCCTTACAACATGTCTTTTTTTTTTGCTACGACTTCCAGCTTCAGTCCGACGGACAGCAAATTTGTGAGCTGCAGCGACGATGGCACACTGCGAATATGGGATTTTCTACGTTGTCAGGAGGAGCGCGTATTAAGAGGTAAATATACATGCATATGTTGGAGCGTCAGACCGAATGGGGTCATAAAAATTGTTCATTCCAACCTAAAAACTTTAAATAAAATAAAATAATATTAATGAAATTAGAGTGCACATGGTTGAAGAAATGCTTAATTTGAAGCTTTTATATAAGATGAAAATTAGTACTACCGATCAATTGATCGTGATGAATAAGTTGAAATTTGCGCAATTAACTCATGACTAATATATTTTTATATAAAAAAATAATAATATTAAATCAAAGCAATAGAAAACTCATTAAATAAAATATTAAAGAAAAAATGAGATTAAGCAGAATTAAATAAAAGTTAAATATAATGTTTAAGATATTGAGCGAATAATGAATGAAATTAGCTTTCAAATTAAAATACACTAAATTGATTTTAATTAAAGTTAATGCATACCAAATAATAATGTTTGAATAAAAAGTTCAGGAAAAAGAACAAAATTGCACATATTTATTTATTGGTTTATTTAGTAAATTAAAAACAATTACTGGATAGAGCAGATACAATTTAATTAAAATAAGCAACTTATCCTTGTTATAAACGGTTCGCAGTTGCAAAAAAAGTAATATTAGTTTTTTTTTTACTGTGAGCCGTTGTTTTTTTTTGAAGAGAGTTGGTTTTAAGGCAGCAAAATAAAGGATTTGAAAATCAATTAAGTTTTTCCATTGTTGTTGTATAATAAATGATAAAACAAGTAAAATAATAATAAAAATAAATTAAAATTAAATTCTCACAAGGCTTAGGCTTTTTGAAATATGCACCGTTAATTTATCCTTTATTGTTGTTGTATTAAAATTAGCGCAGTTGATTGTTATTTGCATTACTTTATTTTGTACTTTCTAGGTCACGGTGCTGATGTCAAATGCGTGCATTGGCATCCACAAAAAGGTTTGATTGTGTCCGGCAGTAAGGATAACCAGCAACCCATAAAGTTGTGGGATCCCAAGAGTGGTAGCGCGCTGGCGACATTGTAAGTCAAACAAATTTCTATTATAAAGACATTTTAATCAAAACATTTTTACCGTCATCCCTCAAATAGGCATGCGCACAAGTCGACAGTGATGGATTTGAAATGGAATGATAACGGTAACTGGCTAGTCACTGCATCACGGGACCATTTGCTCAAACTCTTCGATTTGCGTAATCTACGCGAAGAGATGCAAGTTTTTCGTGGTCACAAAAAGGAGGCCAGCTCTGTGTCATGGCATCCCATACACGAGGGTCTCTTCTGCTCAGGCGGTTCTGATGGTTCTATACTCTTCTGGAATGTCGGGTAAGTTGATCGTATGTTAAAGGCTGTATTTGTATTCATTTATAAATACTCAATTCTTCTTCTAGCACTGACAAGGAGATTGGTTGTGTAGAGACGGCACACGACAGTATTGTCTGGACCTTGGCCTGGCATCCGTTGGGTCATATACTTTGCTCAGGCTCAAACGATCACACAATAAAATTCTGGACACGTAATCGACCAGGGGATTTGATGCGAGATAAGTATAATTTGAACACATTGCCGGCAAGTTTGGCTGCATTGGACGATTGTGAATATGGTGAGTGTAAATATATTGCTTACTTTGTTGATGATTCTATGAACCAACTTTTAGATGACGCTGTCATTCCCGGCATGGGTCCTGAGGACAAAGTTGAATTCACCGAAAGTCTCACTGCCGATAAGGGCTTTATTCCCGGCCTCGATTTGGATCCATCGAGGGCAGGTGATAGGGATCGTGAAAAGAAAGTACCCTATAGCAAACCCATACCGCGTAACTTCCAAGCACAGTGGGCCGGCTCTCGTCGACCTGATGACGCCAACTATCATGACGAATTGGCAATGCGTGAACCCAAAGATACTAGTGGTCTATCACATCAACAGATCAGTGAGAGCACCATTGAGGGCATGCTGGCTAGTGGTGTACTGACCACTATGGATCCTCAAGCTGTTATTGGTTTGCTAGTTTACAATCGGTTTATACGGGTGCATCCCGACTCTCGTGTGATGGTTGCTATAAGGCAAGGTCCAGACTACCTGAACAAATATATTGATGCAGGCAAGTTGGATGAGCTGCGTGATGTTGTACCGATTCGCGATCGTTCGCGTTCGATGTCACCCACACTAGAAGGTCGTGAGAGCTCACCACCAACAAAGCGTTCGCGCTTTGAAACACGTCAACATAGCGCTCAACTTGTATGCGTACGCGAGCTGCTGAGTTTGAAAAAGCCATTTTTACCTTGTTTGCTGCAAATGAAGTCGACACAGACAGCGCCAAAGCCCGAGTTTGGGGATGATGTGCGCAATTCACCACAACAGCCACAGCAGCAGCAACAGCAACCAAACTTTCAGCAGCAGAATTATCAACAGCAACAACAGCAGTCGCCAATGCAACAACAACAGAGCCGGCCAAGTCCATGGGCCGTGGGTCCACCCTTCCAGCAGCAGCAACAACCGCCCAACCCCTGGAACTCATCGCCCATGGGCAGTGGTCCAAATGGCGGTCCCAATATGGTTCCGCCACCAAATCAAAACGGTTATAATGGCAACAATGGACCTTACAACGGTCCAGGTTTTAATGATAATATGAATTATGGTGACAATAATATGTACTCGAAAGGCGGTGGCGGTCCTGGTCCAGACGATAACAATGGCGGCCTCCATATGAGTATGAATAATAACAACAATATGGGCAACAACAATTACGGAAATAATCAACGCCGTGGCAACAGACGTGGTGGAGTTGGTGGAGGTGGCGGAAGTGGTGGTGGCCGGAATCGTGGTGGACGAAATAATAACCGACGATTTTAAGTGTAGAAATAATATTGTATAGAATTACACAACATACACGCATACAAACGATTGAATAATAATATTTTAAGATATGAAGCGGAAATCCGTAAACTACATACATACATATAAATGAAATCATGCAAGGACGCTTTCGAGCAATTTTGGAAGAATATATACATACATTTAAAATTATTGGGATAGCGCGAGAGAGACCCTGAGATCATCGCTAAATTATGAGAAACTGGAGAAGCGCGTAAGTGTTCCTCATAATGGCTATTCTACAATATATAAAAAATGTGCGTGTGCATGTGATTTGTAAATGTGGAAGGTATGCACCTACATATTGATGTGCGTGTGTATATGCTAATAATTAATGATTATAATAAAAATAAATATAAAGTAATTACCGAATTACGTTTAAGAATTTCCATTAGTGCATAGGAGAATATGATCTGTGACAGACGCAGTGTTTTTTCATAAGATCAATTTTTCTCAAAACAGAGAACTTAATTCCGCACAAGGAAAATGAATGTAATGATTATAATTACACTAGACATGTGTGTGAAAAAATAATGATTAAGCAAACACCGTTGTAAATTATATTTAAATTATGTTGACATCCACTAAAACCATTTCATTTTTACGAATATGTTTAACAAAAAAAAAATGTTTCTTGCGACAAATGTGAAGACACGATTATATGAATATGTACAAAGGAATAAACATACAACGGTATTTTATATTTTAGAAGTTGAAACGGTGAAGAAGCACAGCTAAACTGGCACTCTTCAGTTATATCCAAAGAAGCTTGCAGAGGTATGGAAAAGAGCTTGTGGCCATCATAAATGCATCTTGAACAGGGTAATTTGAGATAACTTGTGCTCTGCGATGGATATAGGCATTCTGCAAGAAAACGAAATGTGGGGATCTTTTTTAAAAAGGACCTCAAGTTAGCTCAGTAGGGTAGCCCTTAGTCTTGCAGACTGCATTTAGAACAAAGCCCCACAATAGGAGTATTCTTTTTATGCTTCTGATTTGATTTACACTCCACCACCTATTATGGTCTGGCAACTGTTCCTTTCTTTGGTCTGACGCTTCGCTGAGTATTATGAAAAATAACAGCTAATAAATTCCACTGCCAGCTACCCTGATCAGGATCACCGGGTACAGAGAAACTCCTTAGAACGGAGTTCATCTTTAACTAGTATAACTTTTGACGAGCCACTCTTCGTTGTTATAAAGAAGACGATAACTACAAAAGTATGGTTCCCATAATGTAAGAGAGCATCGAAGCACTACAAGCCATGTTCGCAGGCCTCCAGGAAAATTCGAGCCGAAGTTGGTTCTGGGTGAAACTATGTACTCATAACGTTAAGTGTGATTGTGATGTAGAGGACTTTCCAGAAAGCATATGAAGACCCTAAGACGAAGGGGGAAAGCTCAAGACAGTTAGGCTTGCAGCGATTTCACTATTTTGAAAAAGGGAGCTTTTACGACCAGTTTTCAGCAGTGGGATCACAGTTGAGTGTATTGGTAAGGTGGTCTACACGGTTTGAAGCACGGCAGATATTTCAACTGTGCTGTGTCAAGTCCGTTTAACATTAATATTTGAGTATAATTAATATTACTTAACATACTTCATACTCACTTTTGAGATTTCTCCGACTGGTATCTTAATTTATATATATCCACACATTCAATCACAATTTGAGAAAAATCGAGGTAACTTTGCCTTTGCGATTAAAATAACTTCAAATTCGCGCTTGATAATCGAGTGTTAAGTACCGTTGAAATTATAAATGTTAATGCTATATTATTTATATTTGACTTATCGTTCAAATTATTTCATAAAACAAAATTTTACTTTTATTTAAATACATATAATGGATCTGAGATAATCCACTTTTCTTTAAGCGTTCTACTTAACAAATTTATGTTTTATATACCTATATATACCGTTGGATATACACAAACATATAATTTCTTATTTCTATATCTTATTCTCGTCAATATTCGTACATCGTATGTAATTCTGTACATATGTAGGTACTTAATAAGCATCAGCTTCGCGTTCATATGAATTACGTCTTGAAGTGGAAGAACGATGTGAATGCTTCCGAACACGTTCTCTACTGTAACTACGATCTGCTCGCTCATTACTCGCTTTGTCAGCTGTAGGTGAATTGGACACTGATGCGTCGGTCTCTTTGATACCATTTTTCTCGCTTTCTTTTCTTTCCCTCACAACATTCTCAGAGCTTGTTACAATCGCATTTGTGCCATCCATATTGGCAGTATTGCTCACATTGCGTGTTGAATTTGGCTTGCAGTGTCGAAAATTCTCCTTTATCTCGCGCTCTTCCTGTCGCATACGATCCTGGGTGACCTTTTCTATTGAACGTTTCATTTCCTCTGCTGAACGGACTAATTTGTCAGCTTCTAGTACAATTTGTCGTTTTGCCGGTGATCGCTCTCCACGTCGTGACCAAGAGCGTTTTGAGTGTGTGCGTGAACGTGATTTGGAGCGTGAGCGCGATGAATTGGATGTTGAGTAAGATCGACGTGTAGATACTAATTTCTTATTAGTGCGTTGTTGCACCGGACTTTTGGTACGTGAACGTGTTTTACGAGATTTAGAGTCGTCGCGGGTACGCGAAGTGCGTCTAGTTTTCGATTTTGATTGTGAGCGCGAGCGAGAGCGTGTGTAAGAACGAGATCGCGTACGTGTACGACGCTCGGACCGTGATCGGCTGCGTGAACGACGTTGCCTCGAACGTGAATGAGAAGGTGAACGACTACGACTACGAGAGCGACTACGGGAACGACTCCGACTACGTGAACGAGATCGGGATCGACTACGCTTGGAGTAGTGGCGTTTACGAGATCGAGAGCGCGAGTAGGAACGGCTACGTGAACGATTTCTATAAAGAAAGTGGTTTAAATATTTTATTTTATACTGTTGACTATATGTTTAATTATTACCTTGAACGCGAATAGGATTCTTTGCGATAATCATCTTCTTCGTAGTGCTCGTCGTCATAGTTATTTTTGTAGTTGTTATAATACGATGACTCGTAACCACCTCTCCCGCGACCACGACCACGCCCACGGCCGCGCATACGTGGCGCAAAACCACGGTAGTTCATGGAGACCGGAAACGGGGTGGGTTGGCGGTATAGTGCCGACATGCCGCTAAATACAGGTGGTACATACGGAAACATAGAAAGCGATTTCATCCATTCACTAGCAGCCTCAGGAGGATAACCAGGAGGTAAAGCGCTTGGGGCAGCCCCACCAGCTGCAGCTAGTGCTGCAACGGCCTTGAAGGGATTAAGCGGGTTGAGGCCAACAGGTACAGCAGCCACACTATTGGTATCGGCTGCATTTGGCACGACGGCAGCTTTATTATTTGATTTTTCTTCATCTGCATCGGAACTTTCAGAGCGATGTCGTCTGGTACTCTTCAGGAGTCCCATTAATGGCGTTTTTGTTTTAATTTCTTCTACCTTCTTTTTCTGCTCAGACAGTAATTTCTCAGTGGCTACCTTGTACTTTTCCACTAAGCGGTCGCGAAGATCTTTTTTATGTGGTTCACTGCCATATTTAGAATATTTGCCTTCATGTTTTAGCTGAAGAGAACAGATAATTTTATAGTTTTTAATAAAATACACTCATTTAGCATGAGAAAACATCTTAAAATATTTTGTATGACTTGTTTCTTGCCTTAATTCGATCGAAAAGCTGCTCCAACAATCGTATGCTCTCCAGCTTCCGTTGGGCGATCATTAATTTGCGTTCCTCGACGCGTATCTTCTGCGATATTTCAATTTGACCTTTCTCCTGAATCTTTTTCAAGTGTTTTTCCTTGCGTTTCTCTTCCCTTTCGCGTTGCTTCTCTAACTCAGCTAATTTTAATTGTTCTTCTTTTTGCCTGTAATTTTTTTATTCGCTACTCTTCATTTTTTGTTCATTCGCGTATATTTTTTATTTTACTGACATTTTACTTGGCTTCCCAAAAATCTAAGTCTTAAATTTTATATTGGAAGTTGTTTATGATAAATAAATTCTAAAATATTGTGCGTAAACTGGAAGATTACAACAAATGAGAATTTGATTCTCAATTGCTGAACTTCTTAGCACATAATGTGAAAAAAATTAATAAATATCAACTGTATGTACTACATATGTAAAAAAAAAGTAATTTCAGACCTTTCTCGTTCTTGTTTTTCAAGTTCATCCTTTTTCTGCTTTTCTCGCTCCTCCTCCTCAGTTTGTGCTTTTTGTATTAAACGTTTACGCACTCTTTCTCTGCGTTGTATTTGCGCATCACTCAGATGCTTCGTTTTATCAAACGTAACGTTAATGTTGATTGCTTGAGTTTTATCAACGAACTTTCGAACCAACTTCATGCCCCTAAAGTCGTCCATGGCACGCACAAATCCCACGTACTCATCAAATTGAACATAACTATAAATTTTTGTAAGTATTTATTATTTTAAAAATTAATGATTGTATTTAACTTACGCTTCAAAGAGGACACCATGCTCGTAGCTGAACGTTTTCATGCCATTGATGTCTGCATTCATTTTGTTTCGATAAGGATCGCAAACTGGTATATCAACACTTCGAACGCTACCAAATTTCTCAAAAATTCGTTTGAAAATGCTTTCACTCGGCTTGACATTCCCTTCATTTTCCATATGTCTTGGACAAAACCAACGTATTGGCAAATGTGTCAAATGTATCGTATCTGGACGTTCGCCAGCCTTCATTTCATCCATGTTGCTAGCATCACGGAAAAAAGAGTCCCAATCATGTCTGGTGGGAAAATCGTCTTTCGCTTCAATAGCTCGAACGCGAAACGATTCACTGAAGCCAGATAAACGGAGCGTAATGCCGTCTAAACGTGAAGTGGCGCTGCGCAACTTTTTTCGATCTTCCAGCTCGGCTTCAAAGCGTATGAACTCTAATGTGCTTTTTGATGCCTGTGAAATTGATTTATATTAGATCTAGTGGTTATATTACAAGTACATAAAACATAAACGAATAACCGAAGGATTGAAGGCTGGCACAGGTAATTAATAACAAAACATAAATATATAAAACCGACTGTGGTAAATAAATTTATGTGAACAAACTTAATGTACCTCTTATACTTACTTTCAACACAAAGAACTTATCTGGCTTTAAAGCAGCACTTAATTTTTCCATAACATCCAAATGTGAAATAGATTTTCCCGTTTTATTAACGGGTAGGGACACTGATATTGTCATCTTGGCCAGCGGCTTGAGATATAAACTATGCGGCAAATATAGCGGCGCACAGTCCGACACATTTTGTATATTCTGAATATCGGTCATTTTAAAATTATTTTGTTCGTTTTGTTTTATTTCAATTGAAGATGTTTTAATTAGGCAAAGTTAAACGATTATATTTAATTATGTGTATAAATTTCGAGGTGACATTTGCTCAAAAAAGAAGAAAGAAATATTAGTAATTGAAAACATCTAAATACTGCTATAAATGCATCTGCTAAAAAGAAATCCTATTATAAAGAATACAATTTTATTTTGTAAAACCGCTTAAATTAACTCGAAACTATTGGACAACTACAGACAGATTGACAAGAATCTAAAAAGCTGATTAATTAATATAGGCAAAGTTTAAAGTGTTAAATATAACTATTTTATGGAACACAACGACTTTATATTTGCTGCTGAGCTTTTTTTTTTATTAAATATTTTATCTGCGTAAAAACTACGCGGAATCACGACTTTTCACTAAAATATTGCATATAGAAAATGTTGCAGTGAAAATAACAATGTTGCTATATTTTTTTGTAACGGAACGGCTGAAATAAGAAATAAATTCTATTGGAAAATAAGGTGGTCCGAATAAACGAATTCGAAAACTAGATAATTCCGTTCAAAAATACAAAAAAGAGTACAGGGTGATTAGTGACCATTCTGGTTCCATAAATTCAGCATATGTTGGTTTAAAAAAATACTTTGATCAAAGAACTTAAATTATATTTGTTTATAAGATAATTTAAATTATTGTGGTTATGTTAAAGTTTTTTAAATTGAAAATTTTAACTGTACATTGAAAATAATAAACTGATTTTTAGTTAACATTATGTTGAAATAGAACTAAAAGGTATATTTTTCACTAAGTCTGCTATTCCCAAATTCATTTTCTCTTCTTTTGTATAAAACAATTAAAAAAAATATCATATGACAAAAAAACTGTTCAAGAATAAATACAAACAAAAAATGTATATCATTTGCAAATTACAAAACGAAGAAAAATTTATTTATTAAAAGGATTGTTATTTATTATTTTCAAACAAACTACCATTGTTCATGGTCCATAATTTAAAATTCCCCGGAAAACGAGTTAATACTTCATTAATAAATCAGCGAATAAACAATTGAAGACGGTCTCTGTTGGCTACGGAAATAAAGATCAATATTTATTTACCCATAAATATGACACAAAAAACTCTTTTATTAATTTTTTTAAATTCATGTAAAGTTTATTAATTAAATTGGAAACAAGCGGCTTAGAATCCTTGTGGGATTAAGTATGTACGAATCTGTAAGCTATTTTTGAGAAGCCTTTCATGTCAGGTATGCATGTGCATATATTATATATGTATGTATGTATGTATGTAGTATATGGGGTGTTGCGGTGATCGCCTTTCGCGATTGTCACGTTCGGTGTAATCAATCACCCTGAATGAGTTTTTATTGTTATTATCCTGCTTTTTATGTGTATGAAAATAAATAAGAACGTTACCGCTTATGTAACGAATCTGAATCACTATGAAGCCTACAAGAAATGAGTAAAAATCACACACATCTACATACACACTTATAATTCGATATTTATGTATGCTTATTTTGTTGTTTTTACGCAGCGTAATTTTTTGAAGAGAATTTTTTTTGAAAGTATCAACTGACACTCTAGTTAAGTTTTTGAATGAAAACTAGAAAAATATTCAATTAAAATTTATGAAAATTACCACCATTCGTTAATAAGTGAATTTAAACAAAATTTTAATCAAATATAATATATACATATATTAAAATGTATTCACTACACTGTGTAAATTCTCATAAGCGAGGTTCTTCTCTCTTATAAAGTTTCAAATTTTTATCTCAAAATGTCGAATTTTGCTCACTCATACATACTTCCATAGATTTTTTAAATAAGTAATTACGCCAAATTTATTTTTTAACTTTGGAAGCTATCATACTCATAAGGTAGACATCTATGCGAATATAAATTACTCAATAAATATTTGAAATACGAATCTTCACTAACATTTAATTTAGGAGCTGAACGAATTTGCATAAAAACCACATAAATATTGTATTGAAATTCTTTCCGCTGAGATTAAAACTACATTTTTCCATTTCCGGCAAAACTAGCTTGAAAGGAAATATTCACACAGGGTGCTCTATATTTGAATAATCTCCAAAAACTTTCACTAAGCTTGCACAAACTTTATCTCAAAACGAGAATGAAGAGCGGCCATGGCTTTTAGGACCATATCAAATTTGTGGTATTTTATTTTAGGATTAAATATTTAATCTCATATCTGAAGGAATCAGTTGTATGGGAGCTATATGATATAGTTCTCCGATTAATCCGATTAACGTACCCCTTCCTCTCTCCACTGCTTGATGAAACTTGGTTTTGGTTGACACTACTTTTCGTTTTTATTATATATTTATAAAAAAAAATATTTTATTTTAAATTAATGAACATTATACTTATATATGAATAATAATTGATTTACTAACATTTATTAAGTAGGTAATTTAATAGTAGAAGTTACAAAAAAATATTTGTTTCACCTCAGTTTTATGGCTAGAGCGTGGTATTTATGGTAAACCAACACCTCTGTTGGGCGATCTACGAGGTTTATGGACGCTCCTAAGTTGCAATTGCAATTATCATACCATAATTTTACTTAAACTTTTTTTGTTTTTGTTTTATACGAAAATGAAAGAAGGAATATTTTGTTTTGCTAATGCCTTTTGAGTCTTTTTAATCACACAAGACCAGTACAAGAAAATTGGCTTACAACTATTTATCGTCAATTCATTATTTTATTAATATCGGGAACTGAATACATACGAATTTATTTTGCCACCAGTGAATATATTTAAAAAATCATTTCATACAAAATTCATTGTTGTATTTAATTTTCTTTTTACCTGAAATACATATGTACATATTTTATATTTATACTTAAAGTTTGACATTTTGAATTTCGATTTTTTAACATTTAATATTACATATACATACATACGTGTATGTAGGATGGATAATCTGACGAAAAAATTTAACAGTAAGCCAAATTGAAATTAATAAGGCTTAAAATAAACCCCTCTCCCTGTCAGTTACAGCCACACAGATGCACTAACACCAAACATGTTTACGCACTGCACCGTTGAATTGCTCACAATAGTTATGCTCGCATCGAAAGCTTAGATGATTACACATCAAAAAGAAGATAACTTAAAGTATTAACAACAAAAAATATGCTCACGAGCTTATCAAACTATTAACTATTAATTTATATACTTATATATTTATATTTTATATACGCTCACTACTTACAGCATGGAGTGTAAATCGTGCGCTCGCTCAGCAGTGCTCAATATCTGCTGGGGTTCTCTGTGCCTCTATGAGTTGGTTTCTGATACCCGCAATCAAAGTGCTATCGGTATACTAACAGCCAAGTTGCTCTACTGGACAACTGAGCTACACGAACTGGCTAGTACGACTATGTAAATTCAAATATATGCGCATGTGTATGTGTGTATGTACCTCTGTAAGAGTATGTTTGTACATGTGTAGGCACAAATAAAGGCGTTCGCGCTGTGGGGCCGATGCCTCCACTGGATGAGTCGTTGTCGGCTTAGCATTGTTGTTGCTGCTGCTGCTGCTGGCCAAAGCCAAAGCCAAAGCCAAAGCCTTGCTGCTGATGACTCTTGTTGCTGCTGCTGCTATTGCTGTTGCTGTTGCTATTGCTGTTGCTGTTTTTGCTCTTCACCGTTCGCGTGTGAAATTCGCATATAAAACCGTTGCTTGATTGTCGCAGCAACTTCAGTTGATCGCTACCAGTGTTGTCGAACGGTTGTCGTTTACCGCTAATACTTTAGGTATTTTTGACCAAATAATTTTCTTTGTCAACTATTTAACATTCGATTACTAGCTAACACCGCTTCGTTTTGGTTGGCATTTGTGTGTGTGTATGTGTGTGTGCTTATGCGCGCGCTGTTTAGTAAATGTTGTAAAAAATTGAGAAGAACACTGAATATTTGTTAAGCAATTTTGGATGCGCGAGATATCAAGATATCAGTGTGTGGATAGAGTGAGAAGGGGAAATGATAAAGGATTGATAAGAAAAAGCGACGGAGCGCATTTGCAAGATGAGCAAATAGCAAACAGTGAAAATTAGGAACATAAAAACAGCAAAAACAGAAACGAAGAAAAAAAAAAAAATAATTAAAAATCATTGCGTGTTATTTGCCGTGAATAAATTTAATTAGTCTGTGCTAGTTCGCATAAATAATTTAATTTTTTTGCCGTTTTTACAGCCGAAAAAAAACCAACGAAATAAATTTATAATATTTTTGGCGCATTTGAAGCCAGAAGCAGCAGCAGCAACAGCAACAGCGTTCGACCGCAATTTTTAAGCGTGCAAACATGCAGACCGTAATTAAGTAAGTACTAAATCTTAAATTCAGTTTTGTGTTAAAGATTCATATCTACATACATATGTACATATGTACAAAAATAAATATATTTATTTCTTTTTATTATAAAAAAGCATAATTAAAATACATGCTCTCTAGAAAAATATCTTTTGCAATATCCTCTTTTAACAGCTTTCGCGTCTACGCGGAGTAAGCGCGCTAAAAATCAACTCAGCGCCAAATTACTTGTTATATTATACATACATATATTAAGTAATTTGGTTGGGTTTTTCAGTTGCTTGCTACTGCACTTACAGTTTTGCACAATTATTTTCGTTTTTTAATTACAGTTGCAAGCATAACAAAAAAAAAAACAAAAAAAAAACAAAAAAAATACAACAACAAAATAAGTTCAAGGTTTAAAAGTGAAAACAAAAATATCTTTAGCGAAATAAAATTGCAATTAAACGAAAAGAAGTAAAAAAAAATAAATAAATAAATGAAAACAGCGCTAAATGCCAACAACTCACGCGAGAGAAACCACTTGCAAGCAAAGTAGCGAAATTCAAGAAAAACGGCAGTTTGAAAATCAAGAACTCAGACGAGCAATATTCTGCATGCCATATTTGCTAATCCAAGCACAGTACTTAATCATGTTCTATTTTCTTTAATGTATGTAAGCTATAATGTAAAAGTAAACTAACGTAAAAGAAAAACTAACGTCGAAATACTGAATTTTTTTTGGATTCTGCTTCGACAAAGCTGTGGAAAAAATAATAATAAATTTAGTGCCGCAGCGGCTTTCAAATTTTTGTTTTACGAGTATGTTATCTTGTGGTGAATATTATTAAAAAATTTTAAAGTTTTTTTTTCGCTATCCTCACTGCTAAGTTTACTTAGCTTTTTTTTGGTTATGTTTTTATGCGTTTTATTTAGCATTTATTGAAAGAAAAAACAAACAATTTTAGAGCGAGGCAAAAAAAAAATAAAATAAAATAAAATTTAAATTAAATAAATCTAATTAAATATTTCAATGAATATTCCAAATGATTTAGGAAACTCCAAACATACATATGTATACCTCCGAAAATATTTACATATTTGCAAATCTAAAAATGGACTTTATTTCCATTTTAGCCTATAAGCATGTATGAAGAGAGTAAATAAACGTTATACATATGTACATACATACATATGAAAAAAAAAATACACTGTTTGCTTAAGTTGACAAATTTGTCACTCACTAATTTTTACTCATCACCTTATAACTGGTTTTTCTCTCTAGTTATTGTTGTTTAAGAAAAATGGAAATAAACTTGATCAAACAAAAACATATTTAATTTTTTGTTTCCATTGTTTGTAAACTATTTGACTAAATAACTAACTCTAGAAAAATTTTACGATTTTAGTCGTTATTTCTGTTTCATACTTTCCACTTCGCCTATTTTTCTGGAACGACAACCATCGAATGGCAATCGCTTCGTGTGCTCTTCTGACATCAAAGCACTTTTCCTCTATTTTTAAACCTAATATTTTACTCTGGATTCTTTGTGTTTTTCTAAAGAAGACTTTAAAAATTTAATAAAGTCAAAGAAACTTTGATTGCTATATAAGAATGTATGGTAAACATATATGAATTGCTGTGCTTCAATTTTTGTTTTTTATTTTTTTTTTGTCGGCACCTCGCTTAAAAGGTTTGTTTAGATGCCAAAATGTTCCTTTGAAAAAATAAACCCATATTATTAAGGTTGACCGCACTGAGTACATTACTGACATTTTTTTTATTTCGAGAACTAATCATCAGTTCAATGTTAAAAAATAATTTTTTAATGTCTTAATTTTAATAAAAAAAAATTTAAAAAAAATATTAAAAGGTGTACGAATATTTAATTTTACGTTTATACACGTACAAAATAATTTATTCGTTACTGGGAGATTTAATATGCATAAATTATTTGGAGTTCATTGATTTAAAAATTAATTAATTAATTTTCTTTGACAAAAACCCGAATACATGACTTATTACTATAAAAAGTAAAATACTTGAGAACTACAGAAAAATAATGAAGCTCTATACTAAACCAGTTCAAAGGGTGAGTGTAAGTCGTTGACACTCAAAAAAAATTTAAAATTTTGTATCTTATAACGAATCTATGCAAATCACCTTAGGATATTATATTTTAATGTAAATATTGTAGCTGAGAAACTTATCACCCAGGCAGCCATATAGATATGGAGCGCTCAGAAACAGAAGGTTTCACTCCCATTTGCCTTAATTTTATTCCATACATTTTTTAAATAATTTCTAATGATAGAAACGGTCGGATATTTTTGAAATAATATCAATCAAAAAAGAAACAATTTTTACCATAATTCAATTCAGTGAGGTCTTAAATCTGGGAGATTCATTTCACAAAAAGTTTTACAATTCCTTTGAACACAAATGAAAGCAACCAAGAAAACAATTCCTCCTCAAATAACGCATCACAAAAACGCTCTCTTCATAACTTTTAAATTTTTCTTTACATAACATATTTTTAAATAATAAATTCCTTAAAACAAAATAAATGTAATACACTTAAGTTATTGGAATGAAATCATGATCAAATAGAGGCGTTCGCACGGACTTTTTGCATGTTTCTAACGCCATCTGGCGTAAACCGATCGCCCTTATAGAACGCGAGATACAGTTCACTAAAGCCCTTTATCGCGAAAATAATGGGTGACTTATTACTTACCCTAATATTTAAGTCGGATAGCTTAAGGAGTTTATTTTCAAGTCATCATCAAGAAGAGGCGTCCACAAAGAGTCTTTGTAGTTTATCCAAGTGCGCTTTCTGGTACACCGAAATCATTCTTTTAAAGAGTACGTAGAGCACGCTTTTTTCATATATTTTAAAAAGGCACTTTTCTCCCGATTCATGCTTCTTTGTGGCACTTTTCGGCGGCTGCTCAGCAGGGTTTTTGCTTCGTACTGGTAATCCTAAAGATGCACCTTGCGGACTGCGATGGTTGGCTGGGCAATTAAAGACGTTGCTGTATATGTACTATATGAGCATTTATTTAAATATTAATTTTTTTTAAATAATATTAATATCTTGCAGTTGAAATACTTGAGCATATCAAACGAAAGTTTTAGCTTATAAAGGAAATTTTTATAAAAAAAATTCTTTCTCTTAATATATGCCTATCGAACAAAAAAAATCATTAAAGCATACCAAGAGTGCTTTCTTTTTCGCCTTTTCTATCACTTAATCGAAGTATCTTTGTTAATTTTTTTATTGTCATTAGAGTAGTTTTGTTATAAACCTGATCTTCCTCCATACTAGTTGCCTGTCTATCACGCGCTTTCATAAATGGTGTACATATGAGTACATCGTAAATGAGATTTGCCATGAAGTAAACCAGTTTTGAATTTTAATAGCAGATAGCATCCTCCAACATAAGTAAACTGTTAAACGAACCATCCACTTGTAATGTATTCAGCATCAACGATCATTTGCCAATGCAGTGCCGTCCATAGAAGCGATCACGCAAGACGTTTGGGCGACATAACGACAGAACGACAAAACTAATGATCGTAGCAGGTTTTAGAACAGCTGTTTTTATTTCACAGCAGGAAAGTTAGTTGCAGAGTTCAATGTACAAGCTATATTTTCATTTTTTATTTTCTAACTAGTTTCTTGTTGTTTTTATTTGTTTTTTTATCTATATTTGTTCAATGCATTTGTGGCTTCTTGGCTGCCAACACCCATTTTGAAGTACATTTGTATGTATGTTACCTGAAATATGTATGTATGTCAGCACTCCACACTAAAGCGGCTTATTTGTCGACAATATTTACATAATCATTTTTCGGCCTGATACAGCATTTTTTTCATATACAAATATTTAAAGTATTAAAAAGAGTAAAATAAATTGTAGTTTTTTAAAAAAGCTAGATCGCACAATGCACGCTTTTGTCGGCTGCTGAATTTTGATTACACAAAAATTTTTTCTTGCTTTTTTATCGTTTTTTTCTACTTGAATTTTATATTTGCTAATCTAGGTTTTTATGTATTTTTTTCATTTATTTCCTTGTATTCACTGTCATTGCCGTTTCAACGCTCTCACCCAAACCACTTTCTAACATGTTATTGCTGTTGCTGCTGCTGATCATGGCCGATCGCTAAATCACTAAAAATTTATGGTACTGGAATCGCCGTGGTACTTGTTGCTATTTATTCACACCTTTTTGTGCCTTTTTTATTTTTATTTACTTATATTTTCACTTCTTTCATGTTATTTCCCCCCTTTTTTTGTCGAATCTTAAAAATGCGTCAATGCAACGTAGCTCAGGTGCTAATGACGCTGGCTGTAGCTTGATCGGTTGGTTTGTGTGTGAGTTGTGTGAGTCCACGGAGCGATCGTCGTACACATTTTGTGGATTCGTCGCGACGCTTGTTAATGAATAGGTGAAACTGTTTTAATTCCAACTTTTTACCCATTTTTCTCTTTGCTTCCATTGACAATTTACATATTTGCGGGTGTCTATATACCTATAAACTTGCGAACTGGCATATCAGTGGAGTTTTAATTAGGCTATTCGACTAAATGCGTGTTTTGGGAATACTAAAATCTAATTAACTCACTTTCTGAAGGTAGAAAACGAATGATAAATACAAATAAAAATGTAAAACTTTCTTAGCATAAATTCGAAAGAATTAAAAAAAATGTAAAAAAAACAACTTTTGGCTTCACCTTTATGCCAAACAAGAATTGAGTTCGTAGGTTTTTTCAATAAAATTTAATAATCTAAATTTTCAACCTACCGTAAGCCATTAGTAGACTTGGGACGCTGTGATTTAACAGTACATATAATATTTGAAAGTTTTTATAATGATAATGACAGTGCTGGCCACATTAGATGACACTTTTTGATCTTCAATTGAAAAAATCATTTAATCTAATTCAAGGAGATTTGATGAAATCATTTTCTGAAGATGATATCGCGCAAGTGGCTGTTCCGAGCTCTGATGGTGTGATGTGCCCATTTTTCGGCCTTATCCATAGTATTTGCCAAAGGTTTTGACCAATATGACGGCTATTTCTTGAGGGATATGAGCTTTAAGTTCATCTAGGGTCCTTGGCTTGTTGATATAAGCCTTGGATTTAAAATAGCTCCATTAAGAAACCCATTTTAGGTCGAGCTTTTTGAGGTAGCGAGGTGCGTCTTGATGTTGGAGAAACCTACAGTTTATTCCAAGCCACCTCGGGTACGCTAAGGCAGCTTTATTTCCTGCAGAGGGGCGACTGATTAAATTTGATTTAAAATATTTCACAATAAATTTTCACTTTTGCATATAAGAAAAAGGTTAGTAGAATTGTATGGTCTTCGTATTCGTATTACTTATATATAAATAAATATAAATTTCAGATGTACATATTTATTTACTGTTAGTGTAATATAAATGTGTACTGAAAATTCAATAACCAAATATTGGTCAAGTGATTCTATTCAGTTTGTCTGTTTAACAAGCCACAGGTCGAGGTGATGTCTCAAAAGCTTTGCAAATCTTCAAAAAAAAAAAAAAAAACGCAGCAAAACAATGACAACGGAACAATGAAAAAACTAGTGTCAAAGTAAATAACCAAAAAAAAAATAAAACTTTAGTAAAAAAAGAGCGAAAAAATCCAATGCATATATATGTATGTATGGAATAAAAACAAACTCATTTAAAAAATGCTGCAAAAAGGCAGTTTTCCAATCTGGAAGAATATTTCCTTGTATTACTTATTCTTAACATGTAAAATGAAAATAAAATACTGTAATTTCTAATCATTTCTAATAACTGAATTTTTCCCTAAAATTTTAATACATTTTTTCCGGCGTTTAAAAGCTAGACTTATTTTACCTC
Source organism: Ceratitis rosa (assembly GCA_037013455.1). NCBI lineage: Eukaryota > Metazoa > Arthropoda > Insecta > Diptera > Tephritidae > Ceratitis > Ceratitis rosa. Next base: position 4,480,189 of record JAWMAG010000039.1, read on the forward strand.
AGGAGTAGCTGGAATGACACTTAGAATATATTGATTGCTTCATTGAAAGTGTGAAGTGCGCTTATAGTACATACATACTTGTATATGTATGGTATATATGTTTGTATATTCTGAATGAAGTGACTTTTGAGCACACTTAAGTCTAGCCTGCTTCAACACCAGCAGCAAATGTCTCAAAGCAGTTTATGAGTACGCTTTGTTTAAAATTGAGAAGTACATTACTGTACTCTATTCCTACAACATTGCTGTAAATAAGTTTTATTAAGACTTAAACCTTGTAAATATATTAGTTTTGAGTAATATGCTAGGTACATACAAACATCGATTTATAATTATTTTTATATATACGTGTATATATATTTTTTATAATTTATATGCTGGCTTGTTAAAATGTTTAGAAATTTATATAAAAATTAAAATTTCTAAAATCTTTTTTTTTTGCAAACTTTCTAATTGGCACGTTTTGAAAGTTAATTTTTATTTATTTTTATTTTATTTATTTTTCAGAATTTTTTTTATTTAACTGTATTTGATTACTTGAAAAACGTCTTTATAAAATGCTTAGAAATTTAAATATTAATATGTTAATTAAAAAATGAGTTTTAAATTTAATAGCCATTGATTAGTTGAAATGAAATGCTGAATAATATTTAACTTGCAGAAACAAGTGCATACATTTTTTGCATATAAAAATATATACTTTTTTTTCCAAAAATTGAAAGAAAATAAAATAATTAAAAACAATCCCGAAACTGGCTAGGCGAATAGGTTTTGAGGCGTCACAGTGTATTTCGAATTAAAATGTTGCTCAGTAATTTAATTTTTTAATAAAAAAATAATAATTTTATATCGCCGAATATATGTACACACACATAACATAATATGTATATGCACATAAATGATAAATTTGATAAATTTAAAACAATCTATTAAAAATAATAAATTTCAAAAAGGCGCTTCTAAAACATGGGCGGTAAAAACAAATTAGAAAATGTTTATAAGTACATATGTACGAGAATATGATGCACCTTTTTATTTTATTTTTATTTTTTAGATTTTGAAGTCCAAGTGAATATAATTCCGTTTACATTACTTTTGTTTTTATTTTTTGTTTTTACTATGTACATACGTGTATGTAAATATATTTATTTATTTTTTGCAACTTTTACTTCTTATATCGCAGTTCTTCTTACCGTTATTTGACAAAACAACCATAGAGTTTTGCTAATGTTTACAGATATTCGAAGGTTATTATGCTTCTAGAGAAAAGAAAAAAGGAAAAATTAAAAAAAAAACATCAAATAAGGTCACAGGTTTTACTTTCGAAAAGAAAACTGCATTTACAATTTTCATTTATTTTTTTCTTACGAAGAATAATACGGAATAAAAATTTCATTTAGTTTTTTAAAAAGCAAAAATAAAAATGAATTGCGAATTGTTAGCATTCCGAAGGCCTGGTTTGACGAACTTCCAAATTATGGAAAATTAGTTTTTGTAATTGCGGGGGTGCCGAGCTCTCCGAGTGTTTTTTTGATATGAATTAAAAAGCTTTTCATAAAAATCTATCGGGCGCTCGAAATAAACTTAGAATAAACTGATATTGTTGGAAAGACATGAAATGAAAATGTGGTAGATTTTTCAAGAACCGCAACGATAATCTCCGAGAGCTTCCAGTATTTAAGAAAATAGTGCAATCTCAGTATGTTATAGCTGATAGGGATTGTAATGACTTTTAATATTTGTTTTCATGTTTTTTTTTTTGCTGCAGGTTAGACCGAATATCTTTACACATCTATTGAATTGTATTTTTAGAGATATTTTTTTATTATTTTTTTCTTTTAAAACGTTCAATAAAATTTTTGCATATTTTTTAAAAACAAATTGTATATAAAAAACTTTAAGTTATCGATTAAATTAAATAGAAAAAATTTAAACCACAAAGTATTTATTTTAAACACAGAAAAAAGTCTCAATAAGGTTAAACTTTTTATTTCATATTTGAACTTGGTTTGAAAGGAATTTTTTTCTAACGATTTTTTTTAGTCGAAATATTTTTTTAAATTATAAAGAAATTTTCAAAAATATGAAAGACATAAATGTTTTTTATTCGCAAAAATTTCTACAAAAAAAAATTATATTGCGCTTAATTATATTTTACTTTCCATTATATATTTTGCGGTTAACTAACTGACGTTAACTAGCTTCTGTAATGGGGTTTTCAATAACTGGAATTTTCGTCATAGTTTTAATGTTTCATAGTTTTTAATACAAATTAATAAATGCAATCTTGAAAAACGATTAAAATTAAATTTTTGCGGATTTCTTTTTTTATGAAACAATTAAAGTGCTTTTGTTTGTTTTTCATAAAAAATGTTTCGTCAATCTAAAATTTATGCTAAGTGAAAATTTAAAATTTTAGAAAATATATTTAATACATAGATAATTAAGAAACAGCTGTATACTATTTAACTGCAATCTATACATTTACATTTTTAATGCTTGTATGTACATATCTATGTAATTTAAGTGCTATTATTTATGAACTTATATTTAAAGAAATTATCAATAATAATAAATTACACACATGTTTTAATTATTATTTTTTTGCGTATAATTAATTAGAGCAAATCATAATCTGAAAATGTAAAATTGATATTTACATATGTCTGTAATATGCATTAATCACGTTTGTATTTATATACTCGTACATATATATTAAATGGTGTTTATATGACGAATTTCTGCACACGAAAATTTATTGAAATTTTTAACAAATTTTAATTTCTTGAAATTAGCTTGAGGTGTCATTGAACCATCATTTTATCTTTATCTCAGAAAAACACCCTTTATAAATGTAAAAAACCGTCATAAGTGTTTTTACGCGAATTTAATTGTTTTGGGCTGAATTTAAGCTAAACCATAGCTTTTTTTACTTTACTCTACTTTCTTGAAACTCAAAATCTTATACCTATACTCGTACATACATACGTGTATGTTCTATTTTTGTTTTTTATGGGCACAAACCGCAAATTACAAAGCAGGCTTAATCGTAAATGGGAAGTAACATACGTACATACCTACATATGTATGTATCTACGTTTACTCACCGCAATAGTTTTATTTATTTTGATAGATTTTTTTAGCTCTTCATGGGCTATTTGTCACAATGGCACCCCGCCGGTCGCTGTTCGTTTACAGATTAGCTGCAGCAACAGTTGTCACCTCAAGGCGTGTGGATATGCAAATATATACATATATGTATATGTGTGTATGTATTTACCAACAAGTGAGCTTGCATGCCAAATGCAAAACAAAATAAGGAAGTAAAAAAAAGTAATATAAAAAACTTGTAAAATAAAAATAAAAGAAAGAAAAAAGCGCTCTCTGGCTTTTATACCATTTATGAATTAAAATTTATGTATGTGTAACGGTATTCATTTAAAGGTATTTATTGGAGAAGTAATGTCTCCAAATCGTTCATCTGAACAATCAGTTGTTATACTGTTTTGTGATATATACAATTTTTTATTATTATTTTTGTCGTTTATGTACTCATCACAGCTACATACCATATATGTGTAGTAATCCAGTTTTGATATTGACAGTTTTGCCCAAAATTGAATAATACAGCAATTGATTTTAATAGTTGAAATGTCCGCTTTCAAGAATTTTCAGCGCCAACATGGGTCGGCAATTATACTCTAGTAAAAAGTAGTCCATTATTCTTGCTTTTAATTGAAAGCTTTATTTGCCACAGTTAGAATTATCAGATTTATGTCAAATATACATCGTTTTGCTCGATAACTCTTTGACATTTTGAAAGTAATGTCATTATGTCTCTCTCATAGAAACCCTGGTCCATATTGGCAAACAATCGGGACAGTTGATTTGAAGCCAATTTTTTACCAGTCAAATCATTTGCCATAGACAGAAGCAGATGGTGATCACTTGGTGCGTGGTGCGGACTATACGGTGGATGCAAAAGATCCTCTCACCAAAAATTCTCAGAGCTTCTAGGGTGTCACTATCGATGTGTGTGGTCTGCCGTTGGCCAAAACTGGGCGCTGTGAAGGTGATTGCTTCCTTCGAACTGTTCAGTTGCTGACAATATAGGTCCGAATTAAGAGTGCGGCCGTAGAGGAGTAGCTCATAGTGGATACTCCCTTGTGGATTCTACCAAACAAACATCAAAACCTTAATTGCGGTCAATTCTGTGTTGGCGACTATTGGTGTTGGCTCACTGCCCTTCCACCACAACTGTTTGCATTCGATGTTGCTATAAGTGATCCCCTTTTCTTCTTCTCTCTTTGCTGGTGTTCAATCTTTGACATGCGCGCAAACGCTACTGAGTTAAGTGATCAACACATCTCGCGTTTCCTTTTTTAGTACAAAAGATCATCTTTCTAACACCGCCTAGCGTAATCCAATTGCACTTTTATTTTCATTTCAGGCCCGTGATGGGTATAAAATTGAATTTAATCTGAAATTAGAAAATAAAAAAAGGAAAGAAATCAAAAGAAAATTAGTTGCACGCGCCGATTCGAGTGCCCATACATAATATACACATGTGCATATGCATTTATACATATATATGTATGTAAATATGTTAATAGTATTAATATATGTATATATGTATGATCATATGTAAAAGCGCACGCGTACTCAGACCTTTGGCCTTAGAAGGAATGCAACGGACCTTTGAAATTTTTATGCCATTTTCTGTGCACATTTTTTAATATCAAGAAATTTTGGGTTATTTAATGCGCTTGTTGCTTTTTACTGTTATATATGTGGGCTTTTGACATTGCATGTTATAATCGTACACACTTATTTACCTCATATAATATACCATATGTATGGTAGTTTGCGTTAAGCCAACAGTTAACTGTTCAGCACCATTTAAGCTGCTAAGCCCACAATTGGTCGTCACTGTTGCTTTATATTTTTTTTGTTTTTGTTTTTGTTTTACGAATATTTAATTTTTTTTTCGGTGGCGTGACATTGAATCGCGTTGACATGAAACTTGTTGCAATCGACTTACAAATATTTCTTGTTGTTCCTATGATTTATAATGGGGTCTGTGTGCGTGTGTGAGTGTGTGCGTGCGTTTGAGTAGCTTTTGAATAACTACGGTTTATTTTCAAAGCTATATTTTCAATTTTAGCAATTTTATTTCATTTTATTTTTATTTTTATTTTTTTTGCTAAGAAATTGCTTTGTAGGACAAGCTGATAAGAAGGGAAATTGAGGTGAAGGCCAATGAAAGGTAGTGCAACTAATGTACGGTATATATAACTCAAAAAATATATTCAAGTACATACATATATATGAAGTGCTTAATTTAACAAGGCATGAATTATGCGCCGTCCATCAGCGCATAATTTTTTTATGGTTTTCGAGCTACAAAGGTTTGAAAAGACATTTTAGTTCAATTCAATAAAATTTTAATTTTTGAGAATTTATTTTTAAATTCAACTATATTTATTATAACAATTAACCACCTAGACCTTCTATGATGCCCATTAACCCAAAGAAACTTACTATTTTGATTTTTCTTTGGGGTCGGGTGTGGTGTGATCCATCCAAGTTTCATCTACTGGAAAGCTTTCCGTTCAAACCACATGACCTAGCCATCGTAGCCGCTGTCTCTCGATTTATTTCGAGATATATACAGCCTCAGCCATATCACGAGCTTTCGTTCTTCGAACGCCCTACACCTCTGCATGGTTTTCTGGTGCTAAGGCTTCTTTTCGATGACCTGAAGGATCAGCGCAGATTTCTGCTTGTACGGCCACAACGGAATTCAGTAAATCGAGGAAGTTTCAAAGAGAAGAGAAGATACTTCCTTCCTCAGAGACGCTCAATATCATGAAGTCAAATAATGCTGTAAGGAAAAAAATCTCAAAAAAATAATAAAAAAAAATATATTTAAAACCCAACTAACATACCAAACATACATGAAAATGGATACATACATATATACACTTAAGTATGTATTCATATTTAGAATCGTGCATGTTAACAATTAACTGAAACAAATTACCGTTGTTAATTGTTTTCTTAAATGTGCCGTTTGTCTAGATTGATGGGCAGGTATTCGAGAATTATTACTTGACTGAATAGGCAGCTAAAAGTATTTACTATTTAATATATACACATACCTACATGCATACATACTTTGCAAACTTTAGCTTGATATAAACACAGATGAGACTACTTATGTGTGTAATCTTGAAGCAAATAATGAATTAGATATTAATTTTTAAGCAAAAAAAAATGAAATATTGTAATAAACACTTTGACGTAAACAAGTTAATAGTAATATATTTTGATAAAAAAAAATTTATTAAAAAATTGCTAAAGCTTTGCGCCTTTGAGCTACTCTAAACAACTACTTCTACGACCCTTGGGCGTATGAGCAACCTTTGTTGATGAACTAATTTTCTTCTTCTTCTTTACTGGCGTAGACACTCCTTAAGCGATTATAGCCGAGCTGGCAACAGTGCGCCAATCCATCGTTCCGTTTGGTGCTTGACGCTAATTGGAAATACAAAGTGTTCCTGTTCCAACAACTAATTGTAAAAATCACCCGATAAAGAATCATCCTGTCTGAAACCTTGTTTGTTACCGAACCACTCGGAGAGTTCTTTCCCAAGACTGGCTTCACATCTGGTGTTGTCCCGCGTTAATATACACAGTCGTATAAGTTTTGCGGCATTGCACCTTATTGTTCTGTCGAAGACAGCTTTAAAATCGATGAAAATGTGATGTGTACTCGTATCAATTCTCGGATATTTTCCCAGATTTCATAATAATAGAATTACCGGGTCTAAAGTGAGACTTTATGAAATATTTAGTAGGCTAATTCCACGGTAATCGGTGCAGAACGTGGGAGTCCATTTTTATGGATCTCGTCAGTTATTCACCGCCGTATTTTAAAAGCTCAGCTGATAAACCATCAGCTCAAGCCACTTCGTTGTCGTTTAAGCGGGCAAATGCTGTCGGGTCACGCCTTTTCGGCTATCATTGATTAGTGTTTTGGGTGTATTATATCCGAGTGTTGCATTTGGCGATCTGGTCATGCGTGTTTTCCATAATAGATTTCTATATAATGTATACATAATCCTACGTCATGAGCGACTTGTTGAGATGTCTGCGTGCCTATATGTATGTACGTTCTCCACAACATTTGTAAGACATTAAATTTATTTATGTTTCCTTTTAAAATATTATGCGGTGTTTTTTTTGCTGCTAAAATTCTGTACACACTTTATTAACATAAATGTACTCGTATGCATATATATATATAATTTTTATAGCGCACATTTTTATGCTTTCCAGATTTATCTAAAAAAAGCTAGAATAAAAGAAATTAATTGTCTGTACTAAAAATATTTTTTATGCATTTATTGTTTATTTGAAATTTTAGTTAAAATATTTGCCTTAGTTTAAGAAGCCAATGACGCAGTCGTTAATAGTCTTCAAGCAGCCCGGATAGAGTCCGCCATCTTATCATGGATAAAATCTCTACTGCGCTGCAGGAAGATTAACGCGGAATGGAAGGAAGTCAGACTGACGAAATTAGCACGTACAGGAACTCATCAGGAGGGTGCTCCTGTGGTCGCTTGTAGCAAATGAGCTTCTGAAAAATGTTATAGAAGAGCATGTAAAAAGATGCTAGGCTATACCCAACGTCTATCGCTGGGCTATGTGCATGTGGTAGTCAAGCCAATCTTGATTTATGGTACTCTTTCTGAGTAAGCGATGCGCTTAGAACCTCTCAATAGTTGCGTTAGTAAGGTCACTCAACCGATCACCCAGTTTTGCAGCGAAGTCAGCATTACGATTGGCGGCGTTAGGTGAATTTTCAACAAGAACTTTTCGCTTGCACAAAGTAGACCACACACCCGCACGTCTTATCCTGGAAAGAAGGTTTTAAGTCACATCAAAAGTGGGTGGATGGCGCAAGAGCCTGCGACCCATTAACGGAACTTGTTACATCTGCAAAGACGAATCAAAAATGGATGACGAAGTGGGCACCGAAATCTATTGCAAGGAAATAGATCTCAGGCAACCCTTAGGCTTTCAGATTACTGCAGTGTCTTATAAAAGCTGCTGAGATAGTTAACAACGTAGGAAACCTCATATGAATATATCAATATGTTCGTCGATAGTTAAGCGGCACTTAAGACAATACCCTCACATCGTCTTACGTCAAGGAGGCATATATATTAGGTTCCAGGTCACAAAAGTTTTCCGCGAAACGAAATAGTTGATGATATTCCTAAAAGTACTATCTGTCTTGCTACCGAGCTACATAGTACAGGAAAAGTGCGCACAATGAAATTTTCGAAAGAGCTGCTTGGCGGTACAGCGTGAGATGGAATGCCTTAATGATATGTAGAATCAAGGAAAACAAGCAGATATTTCACTCATGCGGTCTCGAACGGATTGACAGGTCACAACCTACCAGCAGCACACGCGACCCGAATGGACATCAGTAATGATGTATGCCGTGCAGGCAGCCAGTACAGTCTAAGCTAACCTACATACACGTGCATATACAATATCAGCATAAATGTCGTATCTATTTACTTTTCATACCAAAAGAATAGGCACGAGGCCTTAACAGTTCTTAATTAAACTATAGAAAGGAATTTTACTACAAAAAGATTTTCGAAAAAATCGTTACAATAGATAGCAAGATATTTATGTACATATGTACAAGCATAAATCTTTACAAATTTGATTGGAATTATAAATCACAAGCCAAAGTCTTAGATCAGCTAAATCAAAGCTAAATTAAAAAAAAAAACACTTTAAAAGTATAAGAAATGAATTATGTATGAATGTTTATGCATGAGAATAAACATATAATGCGCCATGTCAAACAATGCAATATGACCAATTTTGAGTAACGAAAAGCCATTGCAAGGTTTTTGAACCTCAATGAAAAAGCCAGTTACGTGTTTACTGTTTTCAAGAAATAATGCAAAAACATTTTGCAAATAACTTTATCTGACATATACCTTTTACATCATATTTACAATAAATGTAATTGCGGTAAGCATATCGAACCTTAAATTGCAGCCGAGGTCCACTTACCGAAAAATACTTTCTTACCCGATGCCAACGTCATACGCGAAACCCGCTCTCCAAGTTTCAGGGCTTTACGATCAGTGATTTCGGTTGAGAGTAATAAAGCACCGTAAGAACTTCGGATGCCTTGCGCGAGCAAAACTTGGATTAGGTTTCGTTGCCATGATCATTAGCTCATTGAATGCAAATAATGATTTTATGGACCGTTTTTGTGTGGTATATATTTCTATGTACATACATATATGTAGGTATATACCTACATATGTACATATAGGAGTATATGCTTATTTTTTCCATTTAAAATAAAGTCCACTGTTTTTGGCTTTGTTAACTACAACAATTGCCGTTTGTTTTGAAGTATTTACGATTGTAACGATAATTCAGACGATTGCTGTGATCACCATTGTTATGCAAAGGCATTTTTTGTGATGTGCGTATGTGTGTGTACCTATGCGTGTTGGTATTGAAATGTCAACAAATTGTTCTACAACAGGCAATGACGTTTAACTGTATAATTGAGTAATAACAATAACAAAAAGTGACATAATGGTGGACAACAAGGCAAGAAAAGGCTTAAAAAATTTAAAAAAATAAAACAACAAATTTTAAAAAATAAATATAATAAATGATAATTTTATAAAAAAAACTCAAGGCAAAAAAAAAAGAAAAAAAAATTAAAAAAAAAATTAAAATAAATTAAAAAGAATTAAAAAAATTAAAATTAATTTTAAAAATTTAAATGATAAAATTATAAAAAATAAAAATAAAAATCAATCAATATCTTATAACCATAAGAAAATCAGCGCTCACACAAATCAACGGTAGTAATGTTAAAGAAGTAATCACGCTTCTTAACCAGCGCAAGCACACAGAATATACACAAAAATTCACCATACTACATATGTACATACATATTTATGCCTACTCATTGCACCCAGGCTTACCTGACGATCGTCGATCGAGAGAGGTTGTGTAAAAAAAAAAATCTCATTATTTTTTGACATTTTTACAATCTGCGCCAACGCTCATATATCACTTTGTTTAGCCTCACTTTTAAAACTGTGCATTGTTGCAAGTGTTTTGTTTTTTTTTTATCTTTATTTTGAAGGCATTTAAGTAGTAAAATTGTAAAAAAATGCTAAAAAAATATATTGAAAAATATTTGAGTAAAAAAAAAAATCAGGCGTGCAAAGTCATCGGATTGAAATGTAACAGCGAAGTATGCAATAAAGAAAAAAAGAAGAAAATGTTGCTCATTTGGCATTACTGTAACAAGGAAGACGAGTTATATATATGTAAATATGTATGCTTGACAGCTGTCAGGAATTTGTGTTGTGTGTTGCTTTAGCTTTTGCGCTTGCGCAATTCATATGTTACATTCATAGTGCTTACACACACACACACACATAGATATACCCAACATTCTCCTTAGCCAAACGGCTGTGTGATTGTTTGCATTTTGAGTTGATCTATTTTTAGCGCCTTCACAAAATAATTTCTTTTAATTGCAAATTCATTGCATATCAACAATTTCCGTACATTTATGTATATATGTATGTATAGGAAAAAATTAGAGGCATTCAAATATGTTAAAACCCTGTAGCGAAACTTCAAATGAGTCTGAAAAGTATAGAGTTTTCCATTTCGTGGTTTCAAAAGTACAGGGCTGTATTTCGGCATCTGCCAAACTTAATTATCAAACCAAAAATGTTTTCAATTGAAAATGGTTTGCCTGCTTGAGGTCAATAAAAACACAATATTAGTTTGTTTAACTCCGATATATTTCGGCTACTTTTCGGTAACCCCCTTCAGGGTAAATTGTATAACATGTCCTATCAGTGTGACGTGGAGTTTTGTAATTAATTTAATAGAAAAAAGTGTTTTCTATTAGTTAAAAGTCAGGCATTTATGAAAATGGAAACTTCCAATAAATGAAGGGAGGCCATTATACCCAAAAGAGTTTTTGTCTGGTGCGCTTTTGTCAACTCGGATCGTTATGATCATTGATAACCGACCTTTTGTGGTTTGCAATTGAAGAACACGACTTGGATAATATGTGGTTTCAAAAAGATGGTGCCACATGCCACATGCCACACAACACGAGTGACTTTATTGCGAAAGAAATTTCTCGATCGCGTATCCCCTCGTCTTGGCGATGCCTGTTGGACTTTTATTGTGTGCCCACGCGAAAGGCCGGGTTTATGTGGATAAACCTTTAGATCTTGAGCACTTGAACACCAATATTCGTCAAGTTTTGCTTGAGATCCAGCCCAATATGTGCCAAAATGTGGTAGAAATTTACCTCAAACGTTTCGAAATTTGCAAGAAATTCGCGGGGCAGTCGTTAAATGATAATTAAAAAGAAAATTTATGAAAAAAATTATTTCTAATGCATTTTATTTATCTTTATTTTCTTTGAACTACAATAGTATCAGAAGGAAGAAATACTTTCCGAAAATTGGCAACTGCTAACTTTTAAGGTAGTTTTGAACTAGTCCATTTGATTCCCTAATTGTCTTACCGGTCGTGCCGATTTCCAATTTTACACGCCAGTCGGCTGATTGGTTTCTCTACTCGGTCTACGCTATTTGAGGCAACGTCTGCTGTGTTGTGCTTTTGGCTTTAATTATTATTCAATGAACGCTCAACACGCGACTGACTTGACGCTTTCATTTCACTTTTGGCTCTTCATTAGACCTGCCACCCTATGCAATACATATTAAAAATGCTTGAACGCTGCTGTTGCCGCATTTGATTGCTTGTTAGACATTGCTACGATTACTATTTTACGATTATAGCAAGGCAATGTTTCTGTGTATGTAAATATGTATCTACATACGTGTATATTCTTATTGGAAAGCGATTGAGAAAGTACCTTATTTAAATAAATGCAATGTGCATAATTTTCGGAGATTTTTTTAGTTACATTATGTGTTATGTGCTGATATATAAATACCTATGTATGTAGACATTTGTCATCTTTCTACAAAATTTGTTTAAAAACCGACAAACATTACAATTATCTTATCTGAGAGTAAAACTGCAATTAGTTATCAAAGTCATTACCTCAAGGTAATTGAGAAATCACTTAAAAAGCAATTAATTTTGCATTCAGTCAAATATTTTTTGTTTTTGGTTAGAAAATTTGCATATTTGCATCAATAAATAACTGATAAAAATATAATTAGAATAAGCAAAACGACTTCAAACCTTAAATGTCAATGTAGAGTAATAAAAAAGTAATAAATTGAAATTTTTCTTAATCAAACCAAGGCAATAACACCAACCGAAGAGAGAAGGACGGGAGCTGTTATGAGAATTTAAAGAAAATATTGGCTCAGGTTAGGTTAAGCTCAGCTCATCTTAGAGGGGTACCCACGTTGTCTGCCTGAACGCCCTCCATCTGTGTCACTCCCAGGTACTCTAATGTTTCAATCATGCCTACTTCATCACACTTTCCACTTGTGTCTCTACTATTAATACTCATTCTACTCGCGTATGATGCCAGTTGATCGTTCTGCATTCTGAAAATGTCCTTCAGTCTTTTTGAGGCCACTTCTCAGCGCGCTCTGGAATTTCATTGTACAGACTATTTATTGTCTTTCGAATTTCGAATTTTTCCAACCACCCTCTTTTTCGTTTAAGCTATGCCGAACGGTTCCAGCAGAAAATTCACTTAACTTCACCAATCTTATAGCGGATTTCCTTCCAATGCTTTCTACTGTAAAGTCGATTGGTGGTTGTTTGATTAACCTTTCAAGTGTAGCCGATGGTGTATTTCTTTGCGCCCTTGTTATGAAGAGTGTAGCGACCTGTATTAGATTGAACGGTTACCTTGTCGCGCACACCACCCATAAGCAGCGTAGAGTAAGCTTTCATTGACTACTGATGTGGAACACCAATACATGAGATCATGCGATAGTCCAAACATAACATTTAGCATCTTCTCACATGCGTAAAGGATACTCGCCTCTATATTGGGCTTCCTCGTTCTGGGTACTTAAATATTTGCATACTTTTTCACTCCACTGAGGAGTGAGTGAAAGGGGGTCTCAGTGGATATACCCTCCGAATGGCGTGTTGCGCTTTGGTTCAGTGATTGGACGGAGCTTATCTCTAATGTAAGAATGTCGTGTTGGGTCAAGGGTCGTCAGAAGAAATAAGATGAGGTTTACAACCACCCGTTACTTAGAAATCTAAACGGCTCAAAGAGATTTCCCAGGTACATATATAAAATGTTTCAGTTATTGTGCTTGGATCAAAATTAATAAAAGTTCCCACCACGTAGGCATTGACACACCTTACAACGTTGTTACGACTTACCCTTTCCACGTAGTAAGTGTATAACTTTTGCAATGCTGAGGCTTTAAGTTAGCTGTCATATGCTCTTAGCTTGGGGATACATCTTCCTTGAAGGCCTCTGAAGCCTCAGTTTTTTCGTTGAAATTAGTGTCCATGTGCTTTCAAAAAAAGTTGATTTCTTCTGCTGTAGTGTGGTCTCACTCACACTTGCTGTGCCCAGCTTAATGGCTTGAAGTGTCTGCTTTGCAAGTAAGCTAAAAATTGCCCGCTTGCGATAGTTGAAATGTCCGAAAGCATGGCTTCTCTTCTGTCTGGTCTCCTCAGTGGTCCACTGACTACGAGTGTGCATAGGAGAGACTATAGCAACCGTCCTTGCGGTGTAAATCTGTGTGAGTTGCGGGTACTCTCGTCCAGCTCCCATCACTCATTGATCCTTTTACAATTTAACGCGCATAAAAGTAGGTTTAAAGCCCTTTCAACCTGACATCCAGAGTACATATCCTGTCGCTTGGTACTATATGAAATATAACCGTTATCATAAACAATCAATGTAACTTGTAAACTCATGACTTTGAAAAAGAATGTAATGCAATTTTAAGTATGCTGTAAGGGTACGTATGTATATACCATATACATATACATATATATATATTGCGTTGACATATATAGCCATAAATTACATATACAGGCAGGGGTATGCACATAAATACTCGTAGTAAATATGCGTATGCATTTTAATGTTACGACCAGACCAGTCTTTTTTCTTTAATGAAAATTCACTAAATACAACAACAGCGTAAGTGCCAGCAAACAAAAGGAAAATCGATGGCAATAAAAATCATTCCATTACGCTGAACACAATTTAGCCATAACTGGCAAGCGCCATACCGATGTCGGCCGCAAATGTGATTGAATGTTAAATAACCGAAAAAAAACGAGAAAAAATTGAATTCACGTGCTTTTGAGTACTGGGCATGCGTAGACTGTGTGTGACCTCCACGCAAAGGTTGTCGAAATATTATAATATTAAGCGCCAAAATCCTGTGAGCAACAACAAGAATGAAAAAAATACTAAATTCAAATAAATAATTTCACACAGCATTCATTCAGGTGGCAGCGCAAGCATTCAGACCCATATTTTTATTTCTTTATTAGATTTTTGTTGTTTTTACGCTTCACATCCGTTCGCCGCCAGTTGCCATTCGTTAAGCGAAAAATTGAATTTAGTAAATGCCTGTGACCCACTGCCGCTGGGGGAGCTCGAAAGTGGCGCAAAGTGGCGCCAAAGAGTTCCTTCCGGTTTAAAAAGGTGCAAATAAATTGTTTAGAATTATTCGTCCTGTTTAGCGTGTGGGAGGCGGGGCGTCGCTTGGTGGTTGTCTTATCCTGGGTGTGTTGCTGTTACCTTCAGGGTGTGTTTTTTTTATTAAGTTTTGCCTTTTTTATTAACTGTTCAAGTGGTTTCCTGCTAAAATGCTAAGTGACACATTAAAGTGTGAAATTAAAATAAAAAATTTAAATACAAAAAATAAGATAAAAACTAAGGGAATTTGTATGTATAGTTTTTATGTATATATAATGGATATTAATTTATTTATATATATGTATATTAACTTTGAAATACATCATTACAGATATACAGTTAATTATATTTGGAATTTTTAGAACCAGTTTTTTTCAGAAATTTGTTAAATATTTTCCATTTTGTTGGGTTAGGTTAAGCTATACTGGTTGGCTTCTTGTAATCGTAGTGTAGGATGTTAACGCTTTTTGAAGCTTCGTGTAGATGTCTGAGACGAGTTTAAGTTAGGTGCTTCAACGTCTCATTCATGTCCACTCCCCTGCCTACATGTGTTATTGGTAATAATTTTTATTTTGCTCGCGTGTGATAGCAGTAAGGCGTCCTATAGTCTGCAAATGTCTCTCGGTCTTTTCAGCGCTCTCGGAAACTTCATTGGCTCACCAACTATTTCGCTCTCCACAAACCCAATAGTAAGCAGTTCTTTATTCCTGGCTCCCTGCTTAGAAGAAAAGCGTAGTACGATGTTAGACTATTGCCTTAATTGCTGCCTGACTATCAACTATAGCGATGTTTTTCTTGTGCCTTCAGCTATGTTAGCAAACTCAGCGGCCTTTCTCACCGCGAAGACTTCCTCCGGCAAAATACTGCAGTCATCTGGAAACTTGAGGGCTTGAGGGGTAGACTGAGATCTAGCGCAACGCAATAGATTCCTTCCACTTTCTTTTGGTTATACGCTTTGCTCGAAGATGAAGTGTATCCGTTGGGGTATTACTTGGCGCCCTTGTTGTGTAGAGTGCAGCGAGCTATATTCCCTACAACGGTTAGCTGGACGCGACTCACCACACCAAAGCACCATACGTGTAGAGTAAGATTTGCTTGCTGCTGGGCTTTTGCGCACTTTCCTCTGCATTCTGCTTTCTCCTCCTGGGTACTTGGTACGTTGCTTAGTTGTAATCTCTACCCGTTGAGCCTCGTGATCATTTTCTATGTCCTTTATACTATACTTATGACAACTGCATAGGCAATTAGCTTAGGTGCTGTGTCTTAAAATGTTTCAGAAGCATGTTTGATAAAAGTGACCACGGAAGCGGTAATAATTCACTCCACTGAGGAGTGAGTGAAGTGCGGTCTCAGTTGACTGGTAGTATTTTATCTCTAATAGAAGCGTCTTAGGATTATTTCAGGTATCTGCAGAGGAATGAGGTTAGGTTTATAACCATCTCTTGGTTAGGGATCTAAACGGTTAAAGGCCGTTTTCCAGGTACATAAGGAGAAATAATGTAGTTTAATAAGTATGAAGAAAATATATAAACATATTTGAAATGTTTCGGATATTACGCTTTGATTGAAATAAATAAAAAATATCATGTAAATCATATATTAAAAAAAAAAAATATTAAAAGCGACCCGTGTAACTCAGCGACGCATAAATTATTGTATTTATTTATTTCGTGTACCGTAAAACATGGCGTGGGTTTAATTTAGTACAGAACTGGAAACCGAATTAAATTTTAATAACAATCAATTGGAAAAATATTAAAACTCGGATGATCAGCTATGATTTTTGAAATGTAAATAAACTCAAAACAGACTGTTTTTTTTTAATTTTAAACAATCGCAATAAATCCTCCGCAGCTCCTCGTAATGGAAACGAATTTCAGTATTAAATTAAAAAAATGCTTTTTTTAATTTCAAATTTATTTGAGTTACAGCTTTGCAAGTATTTAAAAAAATGTGTCCTAATCACTTACATACATATGTACATACTCACTTAATGAAATCTGCAAGTAGAGATTGCACATTTGTCTGTCGCCGAAATGGCGTGTCACTTACGTGCACGGCGGTCGTCAGTTCAGCGAGAAGTCACAACGAATTGGCCCCCTTTTCCTTAGCTTAGTTAATTGTTAAATAAATACATTGTATGTACCATATGTATGGTATACATACATACTGACTTTACAATTAATTTTGTGCAACTGTAATTAAAAGTGTTTTTCAACTTGTTGTTTTTGGCATATATACATAATTTGAAATTATATAAAAAATCACAACACTACGTTTGTTGTTGTTGTTCGTCTTTTTTTTATGACTTTCATGTACTTGAAAATGTATATTAACTTTAGCCCGAAATATGTAAGTATCAGAAGAAGAAGGAAGAGACGAGTTTAATTGATTTAGTCATGTTCGTCTGTCTGACGGTCTGTACGCAAACCAAAAACAACATAGGTTAGGTTAGTGATGCAATAAAAACTTGATCATCAGATTTCATTACTCATCCATTTTGATTCTCTTCTAATGACTTTAACGTCACCTATCTTCGATAGACCATCCAGCAGTTTGGTTCCAAAATTCCTAAACTTAGCGCTGCTCAAAGCAGAAAAGTTGCATAAGAGATGTGTGATCGTTTTCTCCTCTTCATTATCCTTGCAGCTTCTGCAGCATCTTCTATAGGGAGCCCTTAGTCTTTCCGCCTGTCGTCCTGTCAGACGATGGCCTGTCAGAATTCTTAATACTTTGTACATGTCATATCTTGTGATCTCTTCTTATCCCCTTTCAGCCATGTGTGCTTGGGTTTGCGGTAGGTTGTTATGTTATTCCACCGTGTTGCGGCTTGTACTTATGTTAATTCCTTGAGAAGCACTTTGCAAGTAGTAAAAGGCAAGGCGAAGAATCTACTTGATCGTACCTTTCCTAGCAAGTTTATCTGCCTTAGAGTTTCCCTCGATGTTCCTGTGACCAGGGACTCACATGAGAGACAGTCTGTTCTGTTTGGCCGGCAGTCCAGCAGATAAATAAACATTATATATACGACCGATTTTTTTGATTTGAGATTTCAGATCATAAATATGTCTAAAGTGCATCTAAAAGCCGGAAATTTGGTATAATACGAATAAAGATTTGTTCAGATAAGAGGCTTTGGCTTATATGGTAAAAGGGCTGACATTTGGTATTCTACACACATTTGGCGAATCGCACATTGATACTGAAAATCATCGAAAATGGATGAATATTACTATGTAATCCAAAAATGAAATACCATAACTCTGTTATTGTCATGAAAGGTATAGAGACTACGTCGGAATGGCTGAAGACAGCCCTTCTTACTTATTTACTGTATAATCTTATTTTTTATAATATTTATTATTGCCTGCTGCCTTATTGACCTGTCACACATTTACATACGGACGTACATATGTATGTAGGTATGTAGTTCAACGTGTATGTTTTTTGTATTTTGTATTTTTGTGTCGCGTGTAACTCGACTGGCCACAGAGATTGGCTACCCAAATTCATTTACTTGACAAGCGCCGACACAACCTACGCATGCGTAGGCATTTCATATTCTCCAACAGACAAGTGAATGAAATGAAAAGAGTAAAAATGAAAAAAAAAAATGAAAAATTCCATGAATAAGCCAAATTGTAGGTATTCACTGCACGCTGACATCACTAACTGTACATTGTTACCGGCAACGGCTGAATGCAACCCTGTCGACGGCGCTGCCACCGAGCAGTATACGAGCATGAAGCGTTTAAACGCTTGTATAAAAGATAAACGGAATTTCATGCGGATACAGTCATAAATTAAAATGTAAGTTTAGTACATATTTAGTTATTAAATGACTGCCATTTTTCCTCTATTTCAGCTGCTTAAATGCGAGCTCGTGACTTTTGAGTGTTTAATTTATAATATACATACACGTATATACTATACACATTGGTTGTTGTTGTAGGACAACTAAATTTACTAGCTAATAAGCACGCTAGTTTGAAACCAAAACCAAAAAAAAAAAAATTAATTAAAAATTGAGTCGCAGTTGTTATATTGTTGTCGTTTTTGTTTGTTTCTAATTTTTATCTTACCATTGCATCGCGAAATGCTGATTTGTGCATAAAAATAATTTCAATAAAATATTGCTTTCGTACCTAATGTCGTGAGATATTCTAAACAATTTGTCGCTGTGCCAAAATAAATAAATATTTTGAGTCAATAATTGATTAGTTGATGAATTAAACATAAATCGGTCTATAATTGCCGAAATTTACGGTAATGCAGTTTCATATAATTGCTATTTTATAGCCTCGTAAATCGCTATTTTCTTTGTATGTATGTAATTACATATATACAAAATGTAAACAAATTCTTCAAATTTATCGACAATGCTAAATTCGCAATTGATTTTGTTTTGTTCTTTGTCGCCTTCTCCTTGGCGCATTCAGATTTTCCTGCGCTTCGAAATGCGTTTCGTTTCATTATTTATCGACTTTGACGTTGAATGCCGTGCGATCGCGAAAAAACGTGCGTAAAATAACCAAAAATTTATTTACAATAATTTATTTACTTAATTATGCATGTATGTATGTATCATAAATACAATACATGCATTACGATTGTAATTCGGAACTGATCGTAATCATATTTCGTGGTGACGTACCTTGAAATCGCCTAGAAAGCAATAAAACAAGATGCGTGATAAAAATATTTAAATTAAAATATTTAGTACTTTTTTTTTTAAAGTACGTTCTTTAAAATCATTATTTGTTTTCTCACTAAAAATCATCCTTGTCTAGGGGGGTTAATGTCTGATTTACAAGCTTTATTGTGATTGCGCAAATTGAATACAAATTTTAGTGAAATTCTTAGGTGACGTTGGACGCCAGTTAAGAAACCTAGAAACCTAGAAAACTATTGTAAACGAATTTCTTAAGATTATTATATTCGGCAAATATTTTTAATTTATTTTACTTACAAAGAGTATGAAAAAAAAATGAAATTTTGCGATAACCTACAAAAAATACGAGTACGAGCATACATGTTGCCTTTGAAAAACAATATACGATTTGGAACGTCTAGGCCGTAAACCTAACCACCATATACTGTACCATAAAACTGTAGGGTTTAATATTAGGTTCAGTAAATAGTAATCCATTATTTTTACGAATCTAAATTTATACTGAATCGTAACAAAATTTACCCATTTCTGGGGCGAAACTGGATCACTTACAGCAACGTCGAATGAAAACATTCGTGGAGGAAGCGTAGTGAGCCGGCACAAATGGTCTTCAAACCAGGATTGACAAGCAATCATCCAATATAAGCTACTCCACTACTGCCAAACTCTTAATTCGGACCAGTTCTGTGAGCAATTAAACCGTCTAAAGGAAGCCATCGTCAAGAGGCGCGTGGGGCACACGTACTTTCCAATCGTCGGGAATGCATTCATCCGACCAAATTTAGCAAAGAAGATGATGTATTCACCTCGTTTAGTTCTTCACCACCACCGCATTGCAATTCTTCGGGCATATGTCCCGCTTAAACTTATTAAATTTTTGTAGTTTTTGGTTTTCCTTGATTTGCTTTAGCTTCGACTCTCGGGTAATTTCTCTTATCGCGGTCGTTCGTAAGGTCTGAGATTGCGGGAGTATATAGCAGAGGAACCATACAAGGTGGTTTTTTCTTGCCTCTTCCATGAGTCTTGGTAGTAAACATATTGCTGAGGGTCATAGAGGAAGAGAGGTTTGTAAAGCCGAAGCCTTGCAGATGATCTCGTGCTTATATTGGATGTCAAATAACAACAAGCTTTATGGGATGTCAGGCAGAGCTGACCAGCACGAAAAGAGAAGTGAGCTAATGATGCTGAATTACTTAAAATATAATATTCTAAAGTTTTCAACACCAATGCTCTCCAGAATGGAGCTCCGCATAACTGGAGGAGTAGGTTGGAGTCTCTAGGGGTGACAATCTTAATATACTTGAGCGAGATAGCGACGACGATTGCTCAATTTTGCTTACTCCACACATTGGTGTGACTAGCGGGTGAAGGTTATTAGGGTACCCCGGTGTATCGCGGATCCATTTGGTGGCCTAGGTGAGCTGATGTCCGGCAAACATTTCAACGTAACTACGATGCTTCTTAGCGAAACAATACCAATTGTGTGAGAGCTGGTGGACAGAAATCGCCTACAGCATCAGTACAGCTATATTGTGTTATTGTAAATCCTAAACGAAGATTTTTGTAAAATTTAGATCATCTAGAGATCATTTATCTTGCTGCGAAGTAAAAAGTTTTTCATGTTTTTGTGGTTAGTACATTCCAATCACCATATCTTTTTTGTAAAACGGCAAAATCTATTGTTAGTCTAATTTTTCAAAATACTCGTAGTTATGAGTTTTATTATGAAAATAATATTACTTTTTGATTTTATCTCTCGGCTTAAAGTTTTAAGTGATCGTAAGACTTTGACACAAATATTCCAGAAGGTCAGTTTCTGCTCAGTTGGTATCTAAAAAATATGCTTTCTTGACTGACAAATAAATACAAGTATAAAAATTATGACATTAATATGGCTTAACATCATTGTTGATTGACAAACATTTTTGACACTCATGAGTGATAAGGGAAATCTCTCATAATAACATAATACTCGTATTATTACATAAATATTATATTTTTTTGCTGTAAAAAACAATAGATTTAGCCCATATAATATTATATAAGTGGGAATAAGTGAATTTCTTAATAAGCTTCCAATCACATTTGCCTCAATCCCTGCTTTTGTGAAAGTTTGTTTTTCCACTTGGTCGGCATCAGTAATGAGCGAGGATTATTAGATAAAAACATTGTTCGGAAAGCAAGCATAAATAATTTTAATTGAATCTTTTATTAATTTTTTTTATTTGCTGTAAGATTTCTCAACATAAAAGTTTCTCTTGTAACCTTGAGTTTGTAATGAATTTTCAGCCTCACCTCAGTACAGAGTTCAAAGCTTTGGAAAAAACTTTTGTAGTGAAGTAAAGTTGGCGTTGCATGAACCACACCTTTGATGATTTTACAAATAGATCGCTGCGCTCTAATACACATACATATATACCCGTATGTATGTACGAATATCTGTATGAATTTATTGTATTATATTTATATTAATTAGAGTGGTCGTTAAGAAATGACACAAAAATGAAAACGGTCGCTTTGATGAAAAAATCTGGTGATTTTTTTTGGTTTTAAATAATAAGAAAACACGTGGTAGGTATATTAACTTTTGTCCGAAGTTTGAAAGTACCAGCAGGAGCAGAGATAGACCCATCGAAATTTAAATCGATCGAGTCATAATGACGAGATTTAGTCGTGTCCTTCTATCAGTCTGTTTGAATGGGCCAAATCGGACCACTATAACAATCTTAAATAAAATTTGTTAAAAATACATCTAAGAGACATGGTGGTATAAATTATATAAGAACTCAGGGTCAACGAAAAGTGCAACCGAGACGGAAACTTTCTTCGGGTAAGAATTAACAGAAAATGGTCTCGTCACGAATGGCTCTAAATGCGAGGCATGCACAGGGGAAGGGTTCTACTGTGATCACACCAATAACCAATATAGCTTGTAATTCGATGACTACAACTTTGTCTTCCAAGCAGATATTGTGCGCACTATACAGATCTTTCAGCACATTCATGTTGCCTAAAGCAGTGGACGGTGGAACACTTTCACCGTAGGAGGTATCTCCAAATTATTGTGGAGTTGTGTGGTTTGTAGGCAAACCATACTGTTACTAACTTCAAGCAAACGAGAACTTAGTATTCCTTTCCTGTTGGTGTATTGACGTGGCATCTACCATCAACTCCACAAGCTATGTAAAGTGGAATCGGCTGAATGCAGAAACGCTGTAGCATTACCTTTGCAAGTGTCCTACCTTCAGCCGATTAAGACGTCACATTTTTCACGATCCAACCTTATGGAGGTGGGCGCACATAATTGGAAGAAACTAAAACGAGTTAGGTTATGCGGGTGAGCAAAATGATCTATGCTAAGTTCTTTCAACGAACCAAACAAACTGAATGAAGCAAAAAAGTAATTTTATTGCATTTTTGTATTAAAATAACACAATTTTGACGCGCTGGAGTATTTTAATTTTCAGCGATTACCCTAATGACTATTTATTTATGTCAGCCACTATTGTTTATTGTCTCTTCCATGTCGGCGTTGTGATCATTTGCTGCTAGGCATTGCTACTGGTGTTGCGCGCAGGTTATAACATGCCGTTGCAACATATTATATACGTATATCTACTGTAGATACATATGAACATATACCCGTAATCTCCGATTTCAACACGCTTAGGTTCATTGTCTGCTCACAAGTGACGCTCTAAATCGATCAACGTGTCAGACTGCAATTAAAAATGTAAATATGTAATTAATTAAGAAATTAAATTGTTAATGGTTTTTTGAAAATTGAAATGAGTTACTACTTTTGCACTCAATTAAATTAGTTAATAAAAACGGCGCGTCAGTGTGCTCAGTAATAAATAAAAATGTAATGTCACGCACATTTCTGTAGTAATTTCTCAGGTAAATTATTATTTTGCTGTTTTTTTGGGAAACTCATTATATGTGCTTCCCGTTTGTTTAGTGCAATAACAACAATAACAACCCATTACATGTCACTCAATTAATATTTAATGAATTTTTTTTTTGTTTTTGTTTTGTATTTTTAATGAGATCACTGATTTTTGCGCATAACCTAATAAGCGGTTAATTGAACCGATAAATCTTGCGCATCGCTAAATTGTTACTCTTGTTGTTTTACGTCGACATACTACAACACCAAAAATAACCACTTTGGCTGAAAACGAGTTGAAGTTGTAAATTGTAAATGTTTACTTTGCCATTCAGACCCTCTTTATCGTGCTCTTTACACCTTTGGTTATTGTAATCAGCTCCAGGCACACACAGTACCCACAATGGCATTCATATCTCTTTGCATTTACATATGTATGTATGGTATGCTTATTGTTTGTTGAAGCGTTTGCTTGCATAAGATCACATATGTATATGTATGTATGTACAGGTACGTACGTTGCGTTAACAAAAGAAAGCATACGAACCCAGTTAACCTCAGTGTCTTTAGTGGGTGCTACGACCTCGATATTTGTTACTACTCACACTTGTGCATACGAGTATATACTTCATATGTACAACTGATACCATTTGTATGTGAACTTTTATTATCAAAAGGTTTACAGTTTCCGATACCCAGACGTATATATATATGTTTACATTATATAAATCAATGAAAGGTTTTGACGGCGTTTTTGTTTTGGTGTAGAATTCACTTGATCCATAAATCCATGATTTTTTTGGAAATTCGTGAATCGTTACTTTTGTCAGAAATCTACATATACAGAGAAAGCTCTACTGAGCAGACAGTTTTTCATGCAGCAAGTTTTCGTACAAATGATCCTCCCTTAAACAGATTCCTTCTTGGACGGACGCGTAGGTAAAATATTTTCTCCTGTACAATTTTGAGACTACAGCACATATAGCGTCTTCCAAGCATATATGTTTGCAGTGACGAATGCCATTATAGCTGCTCAGATCTACGTTCACAAGCAAGTCAATGATGATGGCTTTTAGGAAATCACATACAACGTGACTAGACAGTCCTATGTTGGACGCTGAAAATTTAAAGTATTTAGTATTTCTAATAACAGATCACTGTCACTGTCACTGGCTTCACAATAAGAAATGGGACACAATTGCATTGATTTTCTCATAGCTTAAATACTACGCAACAGATATAAGTTTCTTGAGAAATACTTGTACAAAAGGGTATCAATGTATTGGCAAAATACTAATGTTGTTCTCAAAATTCGAATAACCCTTGAAACCTTTTATCTAGATTAGTTTCCTCCTGTTCGCCTTGGCAATCGTTGTATATCGAGGTGTAAGTTAAAAGGTTCTCAAATACATAGAATACTATACAAGTGAATCTTGTAAGAATTTACAGTGGTTTTGAAAGAGTCGATGGTAGACCTCCTGTAATGAAAATAGCTGTGCACACCATTGAACTCTATCTAGAGTTTGCTGCTGAAGATTACTTTGTCG